>SNQJ01S0050517.1:156872-168064 GCA_010110895.2 Picea sitchensis
TGTGTGTGATTGTTTATTTCTTACTGCTCATTATTGGATAATAATTCTACATTGATATAACATTTGAAGAAAAAGGATTATAATTACGCTATTACTAATTCACCCCCCCTCTCAGTAATCCAACAGGTACCATTATTAAATGTTTTCAATTCACTGTGAGGTAGTGAAGATAACTAATGAAGAGACACATCCTAATGAAAGGACATGTCTTAACTAAAGGACATGACTTTTAATGAAATGGAAACAACTCAGATATTTATATCTTTCCCCTCATTGTATTTTATTATCACCATCCATCATATTTTATTCAATACAATATTTTAATCCACATGGATTCTTTTATAATGTACCATTTATTTTAGGTATTCAGTATATGAACCACATCGGTCTGTTTCATTTGGTATTAGAGCTTCATTTTCTGATCTCATCCACTGGCCACACATTATCAATAAAATTGTCTATGATTTCCTAGTCATTGACCACATCGGGCCTTTGGCCCCTTACAATTCAGAAATACAATTGAAGAAAAATCTATTTGTTGAAAAATTTGGGAAAAAACAAAACAAAATTGGCGTAGATCAGCAACAAAAGTGTGAGGTTTAGTTGTAAGTATGAAAATATAGAAATCATTCTAGAAATTTCAACTAAGGAAGATTTACTTTGTTGTATCAATCAGTGGTTGCTTGAATTTCCTGTGTAAAGAAGAAAATATTCAAAAACTATTGTAATCGTAAGACAAAGATATAGTGTGAGAGTAACACTAAGTATCGGTGAGGCAAAAATATTTAAGGTCGTGTTTATTGAGCCCTTGCCACCATCATTAAATATTTTAATTCATTATGAGGTGTGAATTCGCTTTTTGAAGGTGCCATTATTGAATATTTTAAATTGATTGTCAGGTAGAAAATATAATACACTTTTGGGAGGTTTTTTTACTTAATCAAGTAAGAAGGCCACCAAAAATACAAAGATTCCAAATCAAATTTCAAGAAGGGAAATTAAAGAATATTCTCTTTGTCCAAGATTTTAACAGTCCAAGTAAAGAAAGGGGTGTATTACATATAAAGTGTAGTAGGTTAAGTGATGCAGGAGCATCACTCCACCTCAACAAACGTGCCAATGCATCAACACACATGGAGGAACAAGTTCTGAGGAAAGAGAGGTGCCAACCCTCTCATTTTGAGCCTAAATTTAAAATTTTCAATGTAATTAAATGGAATTAAATATTGTAAGGCTCAGGGAAAGACGATACATGTTCCTTTGTAGAGACTTCATGTGAAGTCATCTTTAATGGCTGACAGGTAGATAGGCTTAGTTCTAGTTCGGACTAGTTGTCCATTGATTGCAATTGAATGCAATTCCATGCAAGTAGGTAGACGGAGGGAAGGCTCGAGGAGCCCCTCTTTTGTAAAAATATCTTGTATCAAAATTAATTTAGGAAGTCATTGATGAGTGAGTAGAGAGATCTCAAGAGAGGAGAGGAGAAGAGATGAGACTCAGTTGCATTCCATCTTTTGTAAATATTTGTATAGAAACATTCAGATTAATACAAAAGCCATTTTTCCTGCATATGAGGTTTCTATGTTTTTATGTGTGGTGAATGTTTATTTTCTTAATGTTTTCCATGTATATGTGTGGATGTTGTTAGATGAATATTAGTTCATTTTGCATGTTTAGATAGAATTCTCTATCTTTGTGAACTTCTAAGTGTTCTGGACTCTTAGGATTGTGCAAGGAGTGCACACCAGAGTGATTGAAAACTCTGTGAAGCCAATGAAGGAGTGTGTTTCGAACTTTGTTTTGAGTTTAGATAAGAGCGTGCCAGGAGGGCACACCAGAAAAAAAACAAACTCAGAAGAAGGGAAAATTGTGCAAGGAGTGCACATCAGAGTTTATGAACACTCTGAAGAAGACATACTCGAGTTAATGAATACTTTGAGGGATATGAAAGGAGTTAATTGAGTGAGAGCAAGGAGTGCGCGAGAACTCTATTTCGATTTCTAGGAAAAGGTTTCCAAGAGGGTACACCAGAAGGCTCAGGAGGAGCAGTGCAATTCTGCACAGAGAGCGTAAGGACTGCGTAAGTGAACTTTTAGGAGTTCAGGTTTCAAGAGGTGAAGCCATGCACGGAATGCACAAATTCAACCCACTGCTACAATGTTGTTCAAGCTCAGGAGAACAATCGAAGAATTTTTTGGAGGGTACAAGAAATTATTTGGAGAGAAAAAAGGGCCAAGACCCTTATAAGTTGGAGCAAGTTCAAGCTCAGGAAGGATAGTGCAGTTGCGAACAACAGACCCATGCAAGACGTGCACCAGGCCAACACTTGGAAAGTCTTGAAAAAATACCAGGAAGATAGAGTCCAAGCATGCGCCAGGACCTAAGTCCCATGAAGTGACAAAGCTCAGGAGGAGTAGCATTTTTCCAAAAATGCAAATCAAGGCCAAGCCGACAACCTTGCATGAGAAAGTTTCAAAGGCTAAGCCTTTGAAATTATTAAGTTTGAAAAAATCCTTCATCGAAACGCAAAGCACATCAGTAGAGAGGAGAAGCTACAACAACCATCAAATGGGTTGTTAGGATCAATATGGGTCATTAGATCGAAGCATGGGAAGAAGGAGGAGCATCTACGTAGGAGAATAGATCCTAGTTCTTGGATCTAGGTGTGAGGATTGACAGTCATCTGATCCAGGTAAGTTGCATGGTGTTTAACCCTCTGAACCTTTCGAACTTCATAAGTTTGGAGGATTTATTTGTTTCAAGGGTCGAATGGTTTAGATATGCTTGAGAGGGTCCAAGATCTCTCATCACCCTTATATCTATAGAAGCTACATGGGGCTTAACCCTGTAAGTTGTTGAGACTTCACGTGTTCGGAAGAAGTCATGTGTGAAGTTTAAAGGAGGAGCTATCTAAGAGTGAAAATCAAAGGTCAAGATCCATTCAGGAGTTTGCAAGAGATCTAATAGCCATTAGATCCAGAGGAGTTGTGCAAGAGTTAATCAGAGAAGTCCTTTGAATTTCGTGCATTCAGGAGTTTTGGTGTGGAGAATTCGGGACCGAAAAATTCCCAAAGGCTGGAGTTAATCGTAGTCTTTTGATTCTTGAGGATATGTGTCAGTAGATTGTGTACTCTAGTGGACTATTACTCCAGAGGAAGTTAGGAGTGGTGATTCAAGAGTGGAGGACCCCCAAAGTCCCGAAGCCCCAGAGTTCATCAGAGTTGTCCATCGCCAAGGACACGCATCATCATATTTGGAAGTCCGGCGAGAGAGAACTTTGGGAGATTGTTGTGTGTGGTGCTTTGAAATTCACTGAAGCCCAGAGCACCAAAGCATTGTGGAACATTGATCAAAGGAAGGAGATGTGGCAACAGATCCAGAAGTCTGGAGGTCCGACACTCTAGAGAAAACCAAGTGCAGTGTTGTGGGGACTCGTGAAGGCATGAAGGGTGGAGTCAATCCTAGTCGTCTATTGGAGCAGGACATGTGGCAACAGATCACAAGTTGGGGATGTGGAACTTCGGAAAATTTGAGTCGTCGTGCAGAGAGGAGAGGGTGGGGTTTGCATCAAATGGTATCAAAGATCGATTTTATCTATAGGTAGCAGGCGAGAGAGGAAAGTTTTGTTTTGATACCAACAAGTGGTTGTTAGGCTCCAATCTACTGATGTAAATTAGAGTGCAAATGATTGTCAATCCGGTGTTTGTAAGACTTAGAGGCACATCCAAAATATATGGACTTAGAGATAACTTTTATTATTTCAATGGGAATAAACCAAAACCTATTCTAAGAGTTGAGTATGGAGGAGATGCTAATATTTTGTTCAGAATTCCTTTTCATAGATCTCACGACAATAATCAACAATTGTTTCCTAAAGGGCATTTGATCAACAGTAAACATTCAAAGAGACATTCAAAAACTAGCTCAAAGGCTTATCAATGCTAGAAAGACAAAACTCTTATTCAATAGATGCATTCATTGTTTTCTTTCATTCATTAGCAATGTTCACCAATTCTTGTTAAATAAAAAATACTGAAAGTGTAAATAACTCAAAAAGTATTTATGATCATCCTAATGCTTGAAAGCAAACCACACATTGAATTCTTATTCAAGAAATCATTCACAACATGAGTAAGGCTTTGAAACATTAACCATATTACTTAACTATGGAATTCATCTAACTACAACAAAGATATGAATAAAACTCATCTACAACAAGATCTGATCTAAAACATGTATCAAAGATTACTTGAAAAGAACATAAAGGAAGAGTGTACTAGTTTGGCAAAGGGGGCCCTCCAATGCTTCACTAGAACACTTGAGTCATCTCGGCTAAGAAGGATCTTCCAATAGCATTCACATCATCATATCATGAACATTATCAATAACAAAAGAGAATTGATCTCAATATTGCAAATTCAAAGTTTCTTCATTTACATCAGTGTCATACTAGTCTATGTCTTAGAGTATTTATACAAGAGTTTTGAAACTAATAATTCTAATAAATCTCCTAAAGATCATAATAAGATCCATAATATATGCTAGAAAGATTGAATACTCCCTTCAGATCCATAAAATATGGACAAATCCCAAGAAAATCTAAAATTGTCCATGATTTTATGCTAAAACAAGGTATTTTTTTTGCTGAAGTGGCATTGTTTGACCAGCGTTGACCAGAAACCTGGAAGGCTCAGATATCGAAGATGATAGGTAATAATCCATCCTTGTACATCAGGATCACGACCCAAGTCTCATATTTCTCCCCGTTGTCCTGCAAGTACACGAACCAAGGAACAATTACGGGATTTAGTCAAATAATGTAATTTCTAATAAATTTTCAACTTTAATACGGGATTTAGTCAAATCCTGTAATTTCTGATAAATTTTTAATTTTAATGCCAAAAATTCGAAAATTCAATTCTTAAGCTAAAGAATGATAAATGTACCTTGCATAAGCTGTTTTTATGGAAAATATGGAATGATATGGAGGAAAAATGGATGGTTTTGGAGGCAAAAATATAGTTTATAGAGTGAAAAGAAGCATAAAAATGTACTCAACATCTCCCCCAAGAGGAAGACTTTGCATGTCTTCATGCACAAAAACAAAATGTTCTTGAACCTCTGTCAATGATCTTCTGCCACCTCTTCTTCCTGCAATAATGTCTCCACATTAAACTGAGTTGTATGAAGAGCTTTCATTCTTTGATATTTTTATTTATATGCCTTCTTCTGTTGAAACCATTTATAGGCTTGTTTGGAGATTAATTTGTTTTGCTTTTGAAGCTTCTTATTCTTTTTATTCAAGGTTTCATTCTCTTCCTTTGTTTTATGGATTTGAGTCCTTAACATTTCATTCTCTATTTTTATGTACCTTTCCAGGACTTCAATTTCCTTGATCTTTCTCTTCATTTTCTTCATTTTCTTGCTTTTCTTATCAAGTTATGATGTGGACCCACTAGCTACTTCTTCTATTTGTTCTACTGTCTATAGAGTTTGAGTTTCATCTTTCATATCTTTAATTAATTGTTCCACATCTTTTCTCATTTTCTCATATGTGGAAGTTTCTTGTCCTTCAAAATCATCATTTTCCAATGATTATGCCTCCAGAGTCTGAATATGTGCACACTGTGCTTGTTGTGCTTCATCATCACTTTCTTGTATTTGTCCTTTTTGAACTTGTTGGCGTTTTCTTGATTCCCTTTCATATGTGGTGAAAATCTTGTCTTTTTCCTCAAATTCTTTCTCCCTTTTCACAATGCTTCTTGTTCTTCTCCTCCCCATAGGTTGTTTTGAGCTTGTTGCCTTGGGGTTTTCTATTTCTTCCTCATCATAGGTCACAACCAAGATTTGTTCATGTTTTTCTTCCTCTTCCACTATTTCAAAACCATTTCCAATGATAAACTGTTGCCAAGTCAAGCTCTGCTTTTGTAGCTCATGTATGATGATCATTTTAATGAAGCCACAATGATATAAACTCTTTTCTATATTCCTCCCTTGTTTTTGGACAGCCTTAGCCATCTTAGAAAGGCTTTGCAATAGAAAGTAGGGCATGTTAATTTCACAATCACCTTTTAAATGTTGTAGCAGCTTGATGTGATATAGGTAGATAATGCTAAATCTTCCTTCACAAGTTATAAACTTCTGTATGAGATAGGCTAATTCATCCCAAGGATGAATCAACCACCTCCTCGGGATTCCCTTATTCCAATTGATTGTTGCCACCCTAGATCTGGAAATAAAAGATGCTCATGATTTATCTTTAAAATGCATAGTTTTGAAATATCTTTCTCCTATTTGAGGAAGTCCAGTGACATGTGCAATTATATCTTTAGAGATTCTAATAGTAAGGTTTCCAACAGTAGCCCTTTCCCCATCAAATAAACGAGCAAATTCTAGGGAAACTTCCTCATAATATCCATCAAACTTCTCAAAGAAAGATATCCATTGTTTTTACTCAAGAATTTGTATACGATAATTATGAATTTTTGATGCATCAAGCTTCTCTGGTTCATACCTAGATACCATTCTTTCAATTTTTAAGAGCAAGACCCTAAAATATTTCACTGTTTATACAAAAAGGAGGTCTATCCTTGTCAAAAGTTTCAACCCTGCATATTCTTTGACCAAAATTTTTTAAACTTGCAGACTCTGTTTAAATTCAATTCTGTGAATGGTCTTCAATAAGAATTTTCTATTCAAAAACAAAGAAAATCTCATATTTTTTTGAATTTCTAAATTGCTCTCTATTCTCAATCATAAAAATTTTTATGAAAGGGCATACCTGGTAATTCAATAAAAACTCTCATGCTTTCTTGTTGAAACCCAACTCAGTTTTCCTTCTTACAATCAACCTCTGCTAGAAATGAATTGTTTTTGTTCTCAAAATGTACCTCAGGAAGTCGAATTGTGCACTTATCTTTAACAATTATTTGAATTCGAACTTACCTTTCACTGGCCGACTCCTTCTTGAACACATTCTCTTGCCTTTGCTCACCACGCATCTCATTTAACTTCCACATTTTCTTCCATGGGGCGAGAATGTTGTATGTTGACAATGAAATTGCCAACATACAATTCACTATTTATCAGACATTTCAGGATAGGAAGGCATAGGAGGGAACAATTTGCTAGAACGTAGGGATTCTTTGTTTGGAATGGCGCTAGCGTGTTTGAAATATATCTTAATACATGTGTTTGGAGTATGGAGGTAAAATATACACAGGAATGCGTCGGCGGTTCGAATCTGGGGAGCGTCCAAGTGAGACAACAACATATGGAAAAGAGTCTAAGCCACAATGCTTTTAGGAAGAGAGAAAAAGACGTTGTGAGGGAAACTTTACAAGAGTTTTATGTTTTTGTTTTTTTTTTAAATGCATTTGTACAGCCTTTAGGTTGATCAATCATAGTTTAAGGTGCTTCTATTCTTTCATTAAACTTTATGAAATTCCACTCTTTCCTTGTAATCATCATAGGAAATGGTTTTTTTTTCTAAGAAAATGTGTTTAGTTGACTTATAACTCCCTCAATTTGTTTCCTTTGAGTAACCATCCCCTTTTTCATGCTTAAAGCCTTCTTCTTATGACCCCTTCCTTATTGTGTATGCAAACAATGTTTCATTTATGAAAACAACAATTCAGTCTGTGTGTATGCAACTTATGTCTTCATAAAACAAAGCATTTACAGCTCAAAAACAATGTGTTTGAATTTGAAAACCCGATCCTTTCCTTATAACTCCCTTGGAGACCAAAATTGGTTCCTTTGAGTACCCTATTTTATGCTTTTGAGGGTATGAAAATGGAGTGATGAAAAGATGATGTAGGGGAAGGGAAAGATAGGATTTTTATCATTGCTTTAGCTTATGAAGAATTTTCCAAATTTTTAAAGCATTAAAAAGAAAAATGTATACTAACTTGTTTACTCATTGTGTTTGCCTGATTGAAGTTGGCTGGAATGTTGTTGTAAGTCTTCAATTTTGATAAAGTTCCTCTTGTATTTCTTTTTCTTAGTATCCTCCTCAGGTCCTTCTGAAGGATAAAGTTGATTTTCTTTCTCAGGTCCCTCTGTTGAATGAAGTTGATATTCTTCTCAAGTCCCTCTGCTGGATGAAGTTGATATTTTTCTCAGGTCCCTCTGTTGGATGAAGTTGATACTTTTCTCAGGTCCCTCTACTGGATGAAGTTGATATTTTTGAAATGCATGTTTTCATCTATAGAAGTCTTGAAAGGTTTTCAAACAATCTTCAAAAATTAATACCTTATCCCCCTGAGCCTTATTTATTGACTTGTCCTCAAGTCTTGGAGATAAAAAAATTGCAAAAACTTTTGAAGCTGTAAATGAAACTAGAAAGTAATAATGAAAATGTTTTTGGAGAATTTTGATTGGCCAATTTTACTTGGTTTTCCAATGAAAATTCGAGTTTATATTGTGCCAGTTGCCTGGATTTTCACAACTAAACTCCCTTTTTTTTTCTCTTTTTCTTTTTCTTTTTTATATTATTATATATATATATATATATATATTAGTTTTTTTTTAAGAAGAATGTGAAGGAGACACATGATTCTGTTTTTCCAACACTTCCATCTCATTCTGTTGAGATATCTACTGCTGAAAGTCTTCCTTGTTTATAGGCTTATTGTAGAGATTTAGCCTATGTCCATTGACTGTGAATGAGATTGCCTCATCATCTATTGTTTGTAGTTTGACTAATCCATTGACATATATCTCTGCAATCTCATATGGACCGAGCCAATGAGTTGTAAATTTAGCTTTGAAATTTTTGAATTTTGAATCAAATAACAAAGCCCAGTCTCCTACTTTGAACTATTTCTTCTTGATGTACTTATCATGCCAATGTGCCCTTTGTTGTTGTATAAGAATGTCGTGTTCAATTTCTACCTATATCATCTCATCCAATTGATTTAATTGCATGATCCTCTCTTTTTGTGCTTCGAAAAGATTTTTTCCTAAATCAGGTGCTAGTTTAAAAGTATGAAGTTGAAATTCTATAGGTAACAAAAATTTCTTACCATAGACCAGCTGATAAGGAGTGAACCCAATACTGTTTTTCCAAGTGATTATGTATGCCCATAATGCTTCTTGAAGCTTATCTGACCAATCTTTTCTATGTATTTGGTTGTCTTGGTCACGATTGCTTCCAAAGTTTTGTTAGTAGATTCCACCTGTCCATTTGCTTATGGATGATAGGGTGTAGATTTCCGATGCTTGATATGATATTTGTTTGCTAAGTCTTTCACCATTTTGGAAGTAAACTGTGCTCCTTGGTATGTTACAATCTCTTGGGGTACTCCAAATCTGACAAATATTTCTTTAAAGAGGATGTTGACCACTGACTATTATGTGGCTCTCACTAATTCTTTGGCTTCCACCCACTTTGTAACATAATCAGTACATACTAAGATGTACTGCTTCCCTTTTGATGGTGGATTTATTGGACCAATGAAATCAAGAGCCCATTTTTCAAATGGCTCAATGTGAACTTGTGGTTTGAGGGGCATCTSATCRGTTGGAAGTGGCTTTCCCATCCTTTGGMARCTATCACAACTTCGAACATATTTCYTRGAATCTTTGAAGATGGATGGCCAATAATACCCYAAATTGAGTATTTTGTATGYTRTCCTCTTATCTGCAAAATGACCACCACAAGGTTCATCATGGMAAGCTTTTAATATTTCTAAAATCTCATCTTGTCTTACACATCTTCTAATTATGAGATCATATCCTGTATAAAAGAGATCTCCATCAATCCATGTGTATCTAGCACTTTGTTTAATTATCTTTTTCTTTTATTTGGATGTGAAACAAGGAGGTAACATCCCTGATGATAAATAGTTGGCTATATCAACATACCATGGAGTTATAACTGAAATGGAAAATAGGTGTTCATCAGGAAAATTATCTGAGACAAGAACAATCTCACTAGAGGTTTTTAATCAAGATAGGAAATCAGCCACTTGATTTTCCTTTCCAGATCTATTCAAGACTGTAATGTTGAATTCCTGCATCAATAACAACCATCTTGTTATCCTGCCATTAGTAATAGGTTTGTTCATGAGATGTTTTATGACAAAATGATCTGTATGGATAAAGAATTCATAACCAGTGATGTAGTGACGAAATTTATTCACAGCATGTACTACTGCCAACATTTCTTTCTCTATGACTGTGTAATTCAACTATGCAAGGGTTAAATGTTTGCTAATGAAGTAAATAGCATAAGTCATAAGATTTTCATTTTGACCCAATGATGCCCCTATTGCAGTATCTGATGCATCTGTAGAGATGTGAAATGGCAAAGCCCAATTAGGCCCTCTTAAGATAGGTGATGTTGATAGTTTGTCTTTGAGCTTCTGAAAGGTAGTTTGACAATTAGTATTCCAATGAAAATGTACATCTTTTGCAAGTAATTTGAATAATGGCAAAGCTATTTTACTAAAATTTTCAATGAATCTTCGGTAATATCCTGCATATCCAAGAAAACTTCTCACATCCTTTTGGTTGATTGGTTCCGATAGGTTCACAATGATTTGTATTTTTACAGGATCCATTGTAATTCTTGATGATGAAATATGATGACCCAATACTACTCCTTCAGTTAACATCATAAAAAAAAAATCATTTCTAAGAGACAAATTTGTTTCTATGCATCTTATTAGGAATTTTTCCAAAATTTTCAAGGATTTATCAAAAGAATCCCCATGCACAGATAAATCATCCATGTATACCTCTACGCATTCATGTACTAAATCAGAAAAAATGGCCAGGGCTGCTCTTTGAAAAGTAGCTGGAGCATTACATAAACCAAAAGGTAATACCTTATAAGCATAGGTACCCCAAGGGCATGTAAAAGTAGTTTTTTCCTGATCCTCTAATGCTATATTGATTTGGTTATAGCCACTAAGTCCATCTAGGAAGGAAAAATAGTTTTTCCCAGCTAGTGAATCTAAGACTTGATCTATGAATGGTAATGGAAAATGATCTCTAAGTGTTGCTTTGTTCAATTCTCTATAGTCTACACAAAATCCCCATTTTTCATTTTTCTTAGGTACAACAACTAATGGAGAAACCCATTGACTGTCAGAGATAGGGTATATGAATCCTACCTTTAATAATTTTTGTAATTCTTCTTTGACTACCTCTTTCAATATTGGATTCATTCTTCATTGTGGTTGTCT
>SNQJ01S0050517.1:168876-185804 GCA_010110895.2 Picea sitchensis
CTCCTAAGTCAATTAATGTTTTAGAGATTGAAAAATTGTTGATTGTTATTGTTACCATTGGAATTCCTGTGTCAACATATTTTTCAATTGAAATAGTATTTGACATTAGGCCTGCTAAATTTCCAATTACATGAATTGTTGGTGGATCTTTCTTTTTTTGTTAATTTTCTTTGAACATAATTCCTTAATTGCTTTTGTATAGATTGGGATATCTTTTATAGCTTGAAATAAAGGAATTTTCACACAGAAATTCTTTAATTCAGCTAAGACATCAAACTCAGGAAGATAGATTGATAATTTATCTTTAACCAACCTTTCTGGAAAAGGAAGTGTTTGGGTATTTAATGTTTTACTCTTCTGGATTTGATTGTCTATTGGTAGCTTCTCTGTGCTAGGAATCTCCTCTTTTTCAATTTGTTCTTCTATAATAATAGGAGAATCCTTTGGTAAAACTTTCCCAGACCTTAAGTGGATATTTTGAAGAGGAAGGATTGAGTATGATGGTCCTTCATCAATGTTATACATGGGTTTTTCCACTTTGTTATTAGGATTTGAGATTGGTTGGGATGGTAGTTGAGTTGGTCTAGGTGGAGGTTGGGTTGGTTAGATGGTAGCTGGAGTTTTTGTGGTTGGGTTAGTTGTGGTGCAGGTTGTGATAGCTGAGAATATGAATTTTGTGGTTGATTCTGCTGGAATTATTGATAAGGAAAAGGTTGGTATGGTTGTTGATAGGGTTGTTGGTATGGTTGTTGGTATGGTTTTTGATATGGTTGTTGGTATGGTTGTTGGTATGGTTGATTTCCTTGAGAATACCCTCACCAACCTTGAGGAGGTTGGTTTTGGTTCTGCTGAGGAGGCCAAGTTTGCCAAGGCATGGGTGCATTCCATGAATTTTGAATAGGATTTTGAAATTTCTGAGGAAACTATTCAAAGAATTGAGGAGCAAAATTTTGAGACATACCTGTGAAACGTGGTTGCCAAGGCTTTCTTGGTGATAAGTAATAAAGAGATTCCATTCCTTGTCCTTATTCTATTTGAGTAGCTTGTAATTCTTTCAATTTTGGACAATCATCAGTGGCATGGCTATCTGTACACAATCCACAAACCTGAATTTTGTCTAAAGGACAATCTCTCAATGCATGTTTTTTTCTACATTTAGGACAAAAGATGGATAATACTTGATCTTGTTCCTCTTGATTATTTTTACCTTTCAATGTATCAATTTGTGAACCAAATGTGTTCATGCTATCAGTTTTAAAGTTCTCAAACAGATTCCCTAATTTCGATTTAGTAACACCATTTGAAATTGATTTAGTTTCCTTTGTCACATTATCTCTTTGTCCTTGTCCTCTTTTAGCTTTTCCCCTTGAGTACTTCTTACATAATTCAACAATTTTTGGGAAAGGTAGGTGAGAAATATCCCCTACCCCATTAAATTAAGAGAATCCAAATTTTCATCTGAAATCCCCTTCAAAAAGATAGTACGGATGACATCCAAAGGAAGATTAGATTACTTAGATTTGTGCATATTATAGAGAAATGTTTCTAGATATTCCTCTAATCTTTCATCTTCACTTTGAGACATTTTAAAGATATCTTCTTTAGAGTCTTTGGACTTACAATAGCGCTGATATTTAGCAAGAAATGTCTTTTTCATGTCATCCCAGTATACTATGGTTGCTTCTCCCAACCCCATCAACCATTTTAATGCATATCCTTTCAAAGTTGCAGAAAATAAACGAAGTTTTTGAGAATCATTGGTATATCCATATGTTCAACAAACAATGTCAAATTCAAACATGAAAGCATCAGGGTCTTCAATAGACAAACCAAAGAAATTTGGAAGAACAGAGGGAGGAATATTCTTCATTTTTATGTCATCTCCTAAGAGAGTTGGTGTATCAATGATAGGAAATGCAAATGTAGTAAGTTCTTCTTCCTTCTCTTCATCATTTCCTCCTCCTCGTGTTTCTTCTCGATGTGATTCTCTATCCTCTCGTTCTTTCCTTCATCTTTATTCATTTATTTTCCTTTCTAATTCCCTTTCCATTCTCTCCCTTTCTTGTCTATCAACTTATGATATTGCAAAGAAGTTTTCTGTTGTATAATTAGATATTTCTATTGGAAAAAGAGGTTGTCTTATTTGTTCAAAAATTTGCTTTTCTTTTTTCTTTCCTACAGAAGATATTTCTGATTGTGTTTGTTTCTTCTTTACCTCATAAGCTAATAGAATTTGTCTTTCTATGAGAGTTAACCTTTGTCCTGAACGTTGTTTTTATTCTAATTCTTCCAAAGTGATTTTTCCAGCAGTTGGTGTAGAAGATTTGTATTTCTCAGTTGTAGATGTTCC
This sequence comes from Picea sitchensis, assembly GCA_010110895.2. Lineage (NCBI taxonomy): Eukaryota > Viridiplantae > Streptophyta > Pinopsida > Pinales > Pinaceae > Picea > Picea sitchensis. Next base: position 171,227 of record SNQJ01S0050517.1, read on the forward strand.
TGCTCCTACAAATGTTTGATTAGTTTTTGGGGGGTTTTGTTTCAAAAATATGTCTTTATCATCCCTACATTTAGACATAAAGAAACATAACTAAAATTAATTATGTTCTATGTTTTTTTTTATTTTTTAGTTTTTTTAAAAAAGAAAAATCTGCCTATGAGTTTTCTAATCCTATCTCCAAATGTACCTCCCCGACAACGGCGCCAAAATGTTAGGCTCCAATATACTGATGTAAATTAGAGTGCAAATGATTGTCAATCCGGTGTTTGTAAGACTTAGAGGAACATCCAAAATATATGGACTTAGAGATAACTTTTATTCTTTCAATGGGAATAAACCAAAACCTATTCTAAGAGTTGAATATGAAGGAGATGATAAGCTTATGTTCAGAAGTCCTTTTCATAGATCTCACGACAGTAATCAGCAATTGTTTCCTAAAGGGCATTTGATCAACAATAAACATTCAAAGAGACATTCAAAAACTAGCTCAAAGGCTTATCAATGCTAGAAAGACAAAACTCTTATTCAAGAGATGCATTCATTATTTTCTTTCATTCATTAGAAATCTTCACCAATTCTTGTTAAATAAAAAGTACTAAAAGTGTAAATAACTCAAAAAGCATTTATGATCATCCTAATGCTTGAAATCAAACCACACATTGAATTCTTATTCAAGAAATCATTCACAACATGAGTAAGTCTTTGAAACATTAAGCATATTACTTAACTATGGAATTCATCTAACTACAACAAAGATATGAATAAAACTCATCTACAGCAAGATCTAATCTAAAGCATGTATCAAAGATTACCTGAAAATAACATAAAGGAAGAGTGTACTAGTTTGGCAAAGGGGGCCCTCCAATGCTTCACTTGTACACTTGAGTCGTCTCAGCTAAGAAGGAACTTCCAGTAGCATTCACATCATCATATCATAGACATTATCAAGAACAAAAATGAAAAACTGATCTCAGGATTGCAAATTCCAAAGTTTCTTCATTTACATCAAGGGTGTCATACTAGTCTATGCCTTAGAGTATTTATACAAGAGTTTTGAAACTAATAATGCTAATAAATATCCTAAAGATCATGATCAGATCCATAAAATATGATAGGAAGGTCGAATACCCCCTTCAGATCTATAAAATATGAACAAATCCCAAGAAAATCTAAAACTGTCCATGATTTTATGCTAAAACAGGGTATTTTCTGCTGAAGTGGCCCTGTTTGACCAGCGTTGACCAGACACCTGGAAAGTTAAGATCTCGAAGCTGATAGGTAATCATCCATCCTTGTACATCAAGGATCATGACCCAAGTCTCATATTTCGCCCAGTTGTCCTGCAAGTACACGAACCTAGGAGCAATTACGGGATTTAGTCAAATTCTGTAATTTCTGATAAATTTTTAATTTTAATGCCAAAAATTTGAAAATTCAATTCTTAAGCTAAAGAATGATAAATGTACCTTGCATAAGTTGTTTTAATGGAAAATATGGAATGATATCGAGGCAAAATGGATGGTTTTGGAGGCAAAAGTATAGTTTATAGAGTGAAAAGAAGCATAAAAATGTACTCAACAGTGGTATCAGAGCCTGATTTATGTTTATGGACAGCAGGAAAGGGAGAGGAGAAGACAAAGTACTAATGCTCTATGAAGATTGTTTGCAATTGTGCATCAATTGGTAGAAATATAGGAGGGCTATAGCAAAAAGATAGTGGTGCTCTCAATTGCAAAGTAGACAAAGCAGACAACCAGGTGGGCTGAAGGAGAAGAACCATTTGTGTTCTTGGAGGTAGAGGTGAAAAATAGCTACTGAAGGCCATAAACGGGGTCAGAGAAAAGACCGCCAGCATGTGAGCAAAGAGTATAGAGATAAATAGATCAAGGAGATCCAAGAGGAGCTCGACAGGCTGATGTTTAAGATGCAGTAGGAAGAGAGGAAGATAAAGGTATGAATGGCCTTTGAAGCGAAAGGTAAGGTGGCTTGTCCAGCAGTTGGTTTCCAGGAGGTAGGGATAGGTATTGAGGAGGTGGTTGAGGCATGTTGAAAACCTAAATGCCACAGAGGAGGAAATGGTTTGTGTTTGCAAGCCAGAGGTTGGAAGGAACCTTAGTGATGAGGAGCAGAGATCAGTTGAGGAACTCGTAGATTGCCAGGAGGGTAGAGATGAAGTTTCAAATTTCCAGGAGGGAAATGAAGAGAGATACAGTAGAGATTTCATATACTGTCAGGAGGGAAGAAGTGAACTTTCAGATTTCTAGGAGGGAAATGAGACGAGATCAGTCAAAGATATCATAGACTACCAGGAGGGTAGGACTGAAACCTCAGGTTGCCAGGTGGGAAAGGGGAAGGAAGTGAGACTGTCTGACAGTATCAAGAACTTAGAGGAGAGTTTGGATCAACAAGAAGTGATGATAGAGGAGGAGGATTAGAGGCATGTTATGATCATTGGGGGAATCAACATATTCCTGCCAAGCAGCCCAATAGAAGAAAGTGCAGATGTTGAAGGTGTCGCAAAATAAAGACAATGAATAGAGACTGTCATGAAAAAGGAGCAGGAGAAGACATTGAAATATTCCTAGGAGATGGAAGAAGAAGAAGAGCATTAAGCTAAATTGCTCAAAAATTTTAGCAAGGGAGATGAACAAGAGATAACTGTAGAATTGGAATATGCGAGAGAGGAGGAGCAACAGACATCATGGATTTTTTTTATCTATGTGAGGAATTGGAGACCCTGATAGAAAGAAAATTGTCAGAGGAGATAGTTGAGAAACAACTCAATAAAATTGTTGAAGAAATGGAATCTGCAGTGGAGTGGCAAGCTAATTCCAAAAGAGATGAAATCATCATGGGAGATGAGGATGATCTACTCATTTATCTATGTGAAGAATTAGAGGCCTTGGAGGAAAGGGTAATGGCACAGATCTAGTGCATCCAACAAGTTAAGTTGGAATTGGATGATGAAGAAGAGATGTAGCAGATCAAGTTGCATGGGAGGAACCAGCCAGTAGACCAGTTGAACAAACAGATTGAAGAAATCAAGAGGTTTATGTTGGAAGCAATAGAGAAGGCAACCAGTAGAAGAGAGAGGTTGATGAAATAAGAACCTATAGAAGTAGTAGGATAGTAGCAGAAACAAGGAATAGGAGTAGATGGGCAGCTCCAGAGTGAAGTATGGTACCCTGGAGGATCTCAACCTCAACACCAGGGGAGCCATGAGAAGGAGCTCATGTTTTTGTTAGCACATGAGGATCATCGCTCCACCTCAACAAACATGCCATCACATCAACGAGCCAATGCATTAATGCGCATGGAGGAGTGAGTTCCGAGGAAAGAGAGATGGCAGTCCTCTCATTTTGAGCTTAAATTTAAAATTTTCAATGTAATTAAATGGAATTAAATATTGTAAGGCTCAAGGAAATTTGAGCCATGTGCCTTTGTACAGTCTACATGTGAAGTCATCTTTAATGGCTGACAAGTAGATAGGATTAGTTCTAGTTCGTACTAGTTGTCCATTGATTGAAATTGAATGTAATTCAATGCGAGTAGGTAGATGGAGGGAAGGCTCGAGGAGCCCCTATTTTGTAAAAATATCTTGTATCAAAATTCATTTAGGAAGTGGTTGATGAGAAAGTAGAGAGAGCTCAAGAGAGGATATGAGAAGAGATAAGACTCAGTTTTAGTCGATCCTTTGTAAATCTTTGTACAAAAACATTCAGATTAATACAAAAGCAGTTTTTCCTGCATATGAGGTTTTTGTGTTTTTATGTGTGGTGAATGTTTATTTTCTGAATTTTTTCCATGTATATGTGTGGATGTTGTTAGATGCATATTAGTTCCCTTTGTAGGTTTAGATAGACTTCTCTATCTTTGTGAACTTCTAAGTGTTCTGGGCTCTTAGGCTTTTGCAAGGAGTGCACACCGGAGTGATTGAAAACTCTGTGAAGCCAATGCAAGGAGTGAATTTCGAACTCTGTTTTGAGTTCAGATAAGAGCGTGTCAGGAGGGCACACCAAAAAAAACTCAAACTCAGAAGAAGGGAAAAATGTGCAAGCAGTGCACATCAGAGTTGTTGAACACTCTGAAGAATACATACCAGATTTACTGAATACTCTAAGGGTTATGAAAGGAGTGCATTAAGTGAGTGCAAGGAGTGCGATAGAACTCTATTTTGAGTTCTGGGAAAAGATTTCCAAGAGGGCACACTAGAAGGAAAATCTCAGGAGGAGCAGTGCAATTTTGCACAGAGAGCGCAAGCAGTACACAAGTGAACTTTTAAGATTTCAGGTTTCAGGAGGTGAACCCATGCAAGGAATGCACAAAGCCAACCCACTACTATAGTGTTGGTAAAGCTCAGGAGAACGATCCAAGAAGTACCTAGAGGGTACAAGAAATCATTTGGAGAGAAAAAAGGGTTGAGACCCTTAGAAGTTGGAGTGAGTTCAAGCTCAGGAAGGATAATGCAGTTGCGCATAGAAGACCCATGCAACATGTGCACCGTGACAACACTTGGAAAGTGTTGAAAAAATCCCCAGGAAGGTAGAGTGCAAGCGTGCGCCAGGGCCTAATTCCCATGAAGTGACAAAGCTCAGTAGGAGTAGTGTTTTTCCAAAAATGCAAACCAAGTCCAAGAAAAAATCCTTGCAGGAGAAAGGTTCAAAGGCTAAGCCTTTGAAATTATTAAGTTTGAAAAAATCCTTCATCGGAAGGGAAAGCATGGCAGCAAAGAGGAGAAGCTATAACAACCGTCGGATGTGTTGTTAGGATCAATATGGGTTGTTAGATAGGATCCTAGGAAGAAGGAGGAGCACACACGGAGGAGAATAGATCCCATTCATTCGATCTAGACGTGAGGATTGACAATCGTCTGATCCATGTAAGTTGCATTGTGTTTAACCCTCTGCACCTTTTGAACCTCATTAGTTCAGAGGATTTTCTTGTTTCAAGGGTTGAACGGTTTAGATCTGTTCAGGAGGATTTGGGATATCTCATCACCCTTATATATGGAGAATTTATGTGGGGTTTAACCCTATAAGTTGTTGAGACTTTGCATGTTTGGTATAAGTCGTGTGTGAATTTTAAAGGAGGAGCTATAGAAGAGTGGAAATCAAAGGTCGAGATCCATTCAAGAGTTTTCAGGAGATCTAACATTCGTTAGATCTAGAGGATTTGTGCAAGAGTTAGTTAGAGAATTCCTTTGGACTTCACGCATTCAGGAGTTTTGGAGTGTGGAGAAGTCAAGACCCCTGAAGTCCCGAAGGTCTGAGTTAATTATGGTCGTCTGATTCCTAAGGACAAGTGTCAGCAGATCATCTACTCTGGTGGACTAGTACTCCGGAGGAATATAGGAGTGGTTATTCAAGAGTGGAGGACCATTGAAGTCACGAAGCCCCGAATTTCATCAGAGTCGTTCATCGGCAAGGACACGCATCGTCAGATATGGAAGTTCAGCGACAGAGAACTCTGGGAGATTGTTGTGTGTGGTGATTTGAAATTCACCAAACCCTAGAGTGCTAAATCATTGTTGACCATTGATCAGAGGAAGGACACGTGGCACCAGATCCGGAAGTCCAAAGGTCTAGCACTCCAGAGAAAACTGAGTGCAGTGTTGTCGGGACTTTCGAAGGCCCAAATGCTGGAGTCAATCCTAGTCATTCATTGGAGCGGGACACATGACAATAGATCACAAGCTGCAGACGTGGAACTTCAGAAGATTTGAGTCATCGTGAAAACAGGAAAAAAAGTCCCAAAGTCACAAAAGCATCATGAACGTCGATCAAGAAGGGGACAGGTGGAGGAAGGAGAGATATTTCAGCGTTTTCAGTGTCGGGAGATTCGAAGTGTTAGGTCGTGCGGAGGACCAAAAGAAATCGTTGAAGCCCAAAGAGAAGAGATCTGAGTCATTCATTCATCGGAGCTTGAGGATTGTATATTTAACACTTGGGCGTATTTGTCGATTCGGCGATCTAGAAGGATTTGTGGAAAGGCATCGTGGAAAAATCATCAAAGCCCGAAGCACAGAAGTGGGATAACAATCATTGATCTGGAAAGCACCGGAGACATTCGATCATCCATTTCGGCATTCGGCGTTCAACACTTTGCAAGTGTTGTGCATTGGAGTGGAAAATAAATCATCGAAGCCCTAATTATGAAAGAGGCGTAGAGTCATCGATTTGGTGGTGGAATGAGAATCGTCATATTTTCCTTTCTCAGTGATCGACACTTTGTGAGTGTTATGTGTATTAGACACGGTTAGAAAATCGTCAAAGTCGAATCCTCGTGAAGAGTCTGAGACGTCGATCTCAGTCCCTATTGAGGACCGTTGATCTTGTTGACTTTCGTTTCGGCAGTTCGCAATATTTGCGCTTTCGGTGGAGTTGAGGGGTAAGGAAGATAAATCGTCAAAGGGCTAAGTGTCGAAATAGCACCCAGTTCTTGGCGCCTGGTCCTAGCCCGGGGTTATATGTAGTTTCCGCCAGAGTGAAAATGGATAGGGGTGAAAAATTGATTTCAAAGCAAAGGGGATTAGAAAGAGCCTGTGGGTTCGTTCTTGGACCTACACACGGAGAAATAAGGGCCTGTGTTTGATAATGGGGGCTCAGCAGGGCCTGAAGAGTCGATTCAGCTCCTGATTTCAATGATCCTAGACCATGAGGTCGTGCTGACCCTAGGAGAGGGTGGTGTTTTCATCATTAAGTAAGGTTTTAATATATATCAACGAAAATATATTAATAATTCTTTTTGAAGAGGTAACCAAAGTTTTGGTATCAAGGGTATACTTTCAAAAAAAAATCGATGAAAGAAAAATGGAGTCTAGTAATGAGAAGGGAATATTTCCTAAATCATTGAAAAATATGTTTCCCATGTGATAATTAGAATCAAAGGGATACTTGGATGGAATTACATTGCTATTTCTATTTCTACTTCCCATCATAATAATCATGTTAGTGTGGAATTTGCTAACCAACTATTGATTCCTGAGTCAAATCTAATCGAAAAGCTAGACTTTTGGGACAGGAAACAATATGACATAACTAATTTACAACTAAGCATTGGAGATTATACTTTTGTATTGTAATTAACTATTAGATCCATGTGGAGTGAATATGGTGATAGAATTTTTGTTTCACCTTGGATGGAAACACTAGGGACTTTCATCTTAAACACGAAGATTTTTTTTTTTGACATTCTCGTATAATAAGAAAATTATAAAATTATAGGACATTACATTGGAGTTAGATTCAGTAACATCATAATACCTTAAATATATCTCAAAGGTCATATTTCAAGATAATCAAAACATAGAGAAAAAGATGCAAAAAAAAAAATTGACAAAGTTATTGCAGGTAAAGATGAAGAAATTTCTAACCTTAAGAATCACAGTCAAAACTTGATTGCACAAATTAATAAGTTAAAAAGTGAAAATAAGTCGCAACAAGAAACAATAAAACAACTTATAAACAAGGAATCATTAATTGATAAAGAAACAATGACTATTTTTGTTAAAATAAAGAAGTCATCATGTAATATACCAGATATAAAATGTATGTAGAACTGAAATAAAATGCTAGTAATGGAAAAATAACAACAATATAACCAGAACATTCACCACAATAACACTGAAATTATATAAGAATAACAACAGAAATAGCACTTTGAATCTGAAAGCAATGTTCATGGGCCTCTTCGAGGGGGCAACCTCCATTTGAGCAGAGCTCTATTACAATAATATCCAATCTAGAGTTCTCATACCCTCGACTCTTATTTATACTAAAAAGAAGCATCTAGAGGAAGATCCTTCTAGAAGCGGAAGCTTCTATTAGGTCTTCTTACATCTGCCTTATTCTATTTTATTCAAAGGCCTTATTAATATTGACATTTATTACATCTGAATATATTGTTCTACCTATGTGTGAGTTAGGACCCTAACATGTCCGGCCCCTTAAAAACAGCCTTGTCCTCGAGGCTTGAGATGAGAAAATTGTTGCAGAATGGTAGTTGGTTCCCAAGTGGCGTCTGCTGGAGTTGTATCTTTCCACTGTACTAGAACTTCCTTGATGGTTCTCTGACATAGGCGACGCTCACGCTGGTCCAAAACTGCTTCTGGCTATAGCCAAATGGATCCTTCTTCAACTAACTCTGGAAGGTTGGTTTGAATTTGGCACTTAGCTCCAATCACCTTCTTTAAGCATGAAACATGAAAAATAAGATGTAGCTTCGAATTGTTGGGCAAAGCTAACTAATAGGCGAGTTGTCCTACACGCTTGAGTATGGTATAAGGACCATAAAATTTGGGCGCTAGCTTCTGACAATGCTCGGCCTTGAGGTAATTTTTCTTATAAGGTTGTAGTCGAAGAAACACCTGATCCCCTTCTGCAAATTGACATTCAGGGCGACCTTGATCTGCTTGTTGCTTCATGCGATTTTGTGCCATGACCAAATTCTCTTTGAGGGTACGGATAATAGCCTCTCGAGCTGTAAGTGTTAGGTCAACTACCTGGACCTTCGAGGCACCCGATAAGTATGAGAGAACTAAAGGTGGATTTTGTCCATATACCTCTTCAAAAGGAGTCATGCGTGTAGCTGTATGGTATGAAGTGTTGTACCACCATTCAGCTAGGGGTAACCATTGAGCCCACTGATTTCGCTTTTTCGAGGCAAAACACCTCAAATATGTTTCCAAACACTTGTTTACAACTTCCATTTGGACATTAGTCCAGGGATGATAAGTTGTGCTGAGATGAAATTTGGTGCCTTGTATCTTGAACAGTTCTTGCCAAAAATTGCTTGTGAAAGTTGGGTCGTGATCAGAAACAATAGAGTGTGGCATGCCATGAAGCTTGAAGACCTAATCCATGAATATTTGAGCCACTGTGGATGTTTTAAATGGGTGTTGAAGGGTGAAAAAATGAGCATACCTGGAAAGGCGATCAACAACCATCATGATGATGGATTTATTTCTCGATTTGGGTAAGCCGGTAATAAAATCCATAGAGATATCCTTCCAAATATTAGTTGGAATCGAGAACAGTTCTAGTGTGTCCGGCAATTTGAATGTTTCTCCCTTTTTGTGTTGACACACATCACATTCATCTACAAAATTACGAATGTCCTATTTCATACCATCCCATAAAAAGGAACGTTTGACCCTGTCATAGGTTTTGGTGAACCCGGAGTGCCCTACTGTGGGTGTAGCATGAAGCTCAGAAAGTACCGTGGATTTAATATTTGACTTTTTACTTAAATACCAATGGCCTTTGTATCGAAGTTCCTCATGGAGCCAAGAGTACCCTGGGGAAGTTGGAGCCTTGGACTGCAATTGGTGGATCAACTGTGAACTTTTGGGATCTTGTAGCCATTCCTGGAGAACAGCTTGGAGCCAATCTGGTACAATGAATGAAAGAGAAAAATGGATCCTTCATCTTCATATTTTTGGGAAGGTGCATCCGCAACCACGTTGTCTTTTCCTTTCTTATAAATGATCTCATAATCATATTCAAAGAGTTTAGTCACCCATTTTTGTTGTTCTGGGGAGGAAATGCATTGTTCCAGAAAATACTTGAGGATTTGATGGTCTATTTTAATTTGGAAACGTTGCCCCAATAGATAAGGACACCATAGATCCACGGCATGCAGAATAGCCAAAATTTCCTTTTTATAGATGGATTTTCCTAGATTTCTTTCAGATAGTTTCTTGCTGGTAAAGGCCAAAGGTCGACCCTCTTGCATAAGGACAGCACCAATTCCTTTCCCTAAGGAATCACATTCCAACACAAAGGTCTTTGTGAAATAGGGAAGGGAGAGGACTGGAGTGGTGCACATGGCCATCTTCAAGGTCTGAAAAGCTTGAGCAGCGGCTGGAGTCTAAGTGAAAGAGTTCTTTTTGAGGAGAGCAGTGAGAGGTGTTGCAATATTCCCATAATCCTTAACAAACTTGTGATAATACCCTATTAAGCCTAGAAATCCAAGCAAGCTCTTAAGAGTCTTTGGGTGAGGCCAGTCTTGCATAGCTTCAATCATTTTAGGATCCACCCTGACGCCATCATTGCCAACCAGATGACCCAAGTATTCTACTTCTGAGGCGCCAAAAGAAAATTTAGACTGTTTCAGGAAAAGTTGGTGCTGAGAGAGTAGATGGAGAACTCGATCCACATGAGAAAGATGGTTTGTCCAGGTTTTTCTATAGATGAGGATATCATCAAAGAAAACTAAGACAAAATGGCGGAGAAAAGGATGGAAGACATGATTCATGAGGCTTTGGAAGGTGGAGGGGCCATTACACAAGCCAAAGGGCATGACCAAAACCTCATAGTGGACCTCATGAGTTCTAAAGGAAATCTTGGGAATGTCTGCCTCTTTCATATGTATCTAGTGGTAGCTCGAACGGAGATCCAATTTAGTGAAGAATTGGGCACCACTCAATTCATCCAAGAGGTCATCAATGATAGGAATGGGGAATTTGTCTTTGATGGTAAGTTTGTTGAGGGCATGGAAGTCAGGACACATTCACCAAGAACCATCTTTCTTCAAGACCATGACCACAGTAGAGAAGTAGGGGCTCGTACTAGGGTGGATAATGCCTGCATTAAGGATTTCCTGGACCATTTTATCAATTTCATTTTTTTGGGAAAAGGGGTGACGATACGGACGAATATTGGGAGGAAGGCTTCCGGGTACAAGGGGAATGGAATGATCATGAACACCACAGGAAGGAGGGAGGCCTTGGGGAGTGAAAAAGACCAATTGATGTTTAGAAAGGATGGCTTGGAGGTCTTGGGGTACCGATGGTGTCTATGTTGCTTGTATGGCATGGAGTTGGGATATAACACCAGAATGACCCTTTTTTAGCATCTTTTCCATGCGTTGGGAACTAATGATCTCAGGTGAACCGTCGATGATGCCTTGGAACTTATATTGGTGTTCCTCTTAGTCAAATTGCATGGTTAAGTCTTTAAAATCCATGAGAATGGGACCCAAAGTCCTTAGCCAATCTGCACCCAACACAATGTCACAACCTCCCATGTCGATAGAAAACATATGGGATTTCAGGTGGTAGTCACCAATTTGGAGACGCGCATTTTCACAACTCCCTCCACATTTAATGGAACTACCATTGGCAATCATGATTTGGAAATTATTGATGACATGGATGTAGCAATGAGTTTCTTGGGCAATGCGGCGATGAATACAATTTTGGGTGTTGCCACTATCAACCAGAATGATGACCTTCCGATGCTTGATGTAACAAATTAGCTTGAGGGTCTGGGGAGCAGAGAAGCTAGTGAGAGCATTGAGGGAAATGACCGGTTCTACTTAGGGAGGGTCTGAGGGAGGGGTTATGTCAGTGGATTCAGGTGACTCAGACACATAGGGAGTTCCTTCATATTCTTCTGAAATCTCCTCAGAGATGGCCATAAAAATATTTTGTTCTTTACACTTGTGGCCTGGGAAATGTTTTTCATCATAGTTATAACAAAGGCCTTTGAGTTGGCGTTCATCCATTTCAACCCTGGTCAATTTTTGGATCTTTAGTGGAGTAGAGGGAGTAGTGGGATTTACTGGTTTAGGGCGAGGGATAAAGGATGGTTTGTAGTTTTGAGTAGATACAACCTGTTGTGCTTCTTTAGCTCTTTTGGTAGCCTCCACCCAACTCTCAGGCTGATCCATGAGGACATGGGCCTGAATTTCATCCTTGAGGCTGTTGATAAAACACTCTCTGAAAAAGGCATCAGACATTCCCTCTGTTCCAAAAGCCAGGAGCTCAAAGGCAGTTATAAAGTCTTCCACTGTTCCTAATTGTTTCATCTTTGTCAAATGACCCAAATGGTTGGTGTCAGTGTCAAAGCATTCATAAAGCTCTACCACAAAGTGTGTCCAAGCAATATACCATTGACGAGAAGTTTTTCTTCATTGCCACCATTGTCAATGTTCTTGATCTAGATGGAGAACACCATACCGGAGTTTGGCCAAGTCATTTGTAATGTCGTATAAAGAGAAGTAATGTTCCATTTGGGTTACCGAACCAGTGGGGTCCGAGCCATCAAATTTGGTCACATCCACCCACGTAAGGCGTAGGTCACATTGAAAGTGATGGTTTTGCAAGGTATGGGAATGAGAGGAATGGTCACCTTCAGTATGTGGAGGTGAGGAAGAGGAAGGGTTTTTTGTAGGGATATACAGTTTGGTGCAGAGTGCCAAAAAGATTGATTCAATCTGGGTGGTGAGGTCTTGTTTGATTTCCCCCATTGAGGACTGGATGGTTGTATTGATGGCAGCAACATTGGCATTGAGTTGTTTCACTTCTTGTTGGGTCTCAATGAGACTATATTGCAAGGTGTTGAAGCGAGCTTCCAAGTCTTGGCTACGAGTATGGGCCATGAGGATGAGTAAACTGGAAAGGGGTGGGCTAGGTAAAAAAATTTAGCCCAAAAAAAGATATGGATGAATGTGATAAGGGTGAAGAGATGAATCCAATGGAATAGGTCTCAAATAATGGTGATTTTTTATTTATTTATTTTTTTCACAGAGTTATACTCCAGTCTGAAGAATACTGCAGAGAGGAAATGCTCAAATGATTAACCAGAAAGAAATGTGTATTTACTTGGCAACCCGAACACAGTTGTGTGGCAATAGATCTTGTTTGTTTTAATTTGTTTATGTTTCTATCCCCCAAGGGTTAGGTATTCAAGGGTTCTACAGACAAGGGTTTTCCTTGTGCTATAGCTATATGATATACGTGCGGGGTCCATCAGTAGTACTCGGCCCAATATCTCAGGGCACTAACTAAGGAGGATAGATCGTACCTTTAGCCATACTACTCGACTACCCAGGTACTAGAGAGTATCTTCCCGAGTGTTGTTCTCAGTGACACTATAGCAATCAAGCGGTCAATCGGTTTATCTAAAGAGGGCTTCAGGTAATCTAGGTCGATTCGTACATAGGTGGTTTCTAATGCACTACCACTCGAAGGGGTACCAACAGGGGTTAAAAGGGTGGCCAACAGATGTGTGCTTAAGTACCACTTGTATTTCTTGCATGTATGAATCCCTCAATCGCGGTTTTATGCGCGTAATGACAGATCTCTATGGCTTAAAGACATAGGAATACGTCTCTACCCTGGAAAAAAAATTGACCTACACTTTCGGTCGAGGAAAGTGATCTGATACCACTTGTAATATACTAGATATAAAATCTATGCAGAACTGAAATAAAATGCTAGTAATGGCAGAATAACAACAATATAACCAGAACATTCACCACAATAACACTAAAATGATATAAGAATAAAAATAGAAATAGCACTTTGAATCTGAAAGCAATGTTCACGGGCCTCTTCGAGGGGGAAACCTCCAGTTGAGCAGAACTCTATTACAATAATATCCAAGCTAGGGTTCTCATACTCTCGACTCCCATTTATACTAAAAGAAAGCATCTAGAGGAAGGTCCTTCTAGAAGCGGAAGCTTCTATTAGGTATTCTTACATCTGCCTTATTCTATTTTATTTAAAGGCCTTATTAATATTGACCTTTATTGCATCTGAATATATTGTTCTACCTATGTGCGGGTTAGGACCCTAACACATCAGTTATAAAAACCCATTGTTGGAAGATTGGTTGTTTTCATTGATGTCAACCCTACTCATGGGTTTTGGACTGCAAGATTGATGAAGGTATTTGGACATGAAGTAAAATGAACATGCAGATACAAAACCCATGGATGGATAGTATACATCATGTTGTTTGTGGCACGTCACGTGGATCCTCATGGTTGAGGAGAAATGAATTTTTGACGATGACAAAGTGAATTGAAGAAGGAAGTACATGTAAGCCCTGAAGATAATTAAAGAAAAGAACTACAAAATAAGAAAGTGTCAGGTCGGCCCTAATGTTAAAAGGAAGTGACATAAATGGTATAAATAAACATCATTATACATTCATTTGATACAAGTCGAATTTCAGAGGAAATAAGAAGAAAAGAAGGCCGGATTTCAACGGAGGATGAAGTCTTTTGGTGATGTGTTCTAAGGTATGTTATTTTTAGGCCATCTTACCATTTTTGCTATAAAAAATTTTCTAGAAGGATTCATATGGTGAAATCACTATGGTATTGAGAATACATATCAAGGTACCTGTGGTAAAAAGTTCAGCTCTTGATTCGCTATAATTATGGAGATACACTCTGTGGAAGATAGGGTTTGTGACCAGTCCTGAAGCTAGTCAATAAACACGTGTTCCGGGTAAAATAGTCATAACTTCTTCATAGAGAATCCAAATGAAGTGGGAAAAATTTCATTGGAAATAGTACAGACTGTAGTTTCTTGTGTGTGAGTTTCAGAATCGTATGTTAATTATTGAGCGCGGGGCATTATGTGCAAGTTCACTCTCCTGAATAGACCAAAATTGAATAATGTCTACCATTCTTTCAATAACCTCTTTTTGGGGAGGATTCAAGGAGTGAAAATTGGAGGAGTTTCGGAGAATACATTGAGTAATATTATCTATAGGATCAGAGTACTCCAAGAATTGAAGAATTGTAGAAATTGAAGAAGTCTCAGGAAGCATTATCAGGTTCTATG
>SNQJ01S0050518.1:0-42440 GCA_010110895.2 Picea sitchensis
TGATAACTGTAGTGAAGATCAAGTTTGGTGAAGAATGAAAATCATTGTATCTCATCTAAGATATCATCAATGACTATAATGGGGAATTTACCTTTAACTATAAAATTGTGAAGGGTGAAAAAATTAGGACACATTTTCCAAATTCCTTCTTTTTTAATGACCATGACAACAAAAGAAGAGTAGGGGTTAGACCTATAATGGATGATAGTGATAACTAATATCTCTTCTACATTGGGTGGTAGGCTACCTAGAAGTAGTGGGTTGTTGTGATCATTCACTCCACATGAGGATGGTAAGCCTTGGCTATTTTCAAAGACTTCTTGGTGTTTTCCTAATATTAAATACAAATATGGATGAGATGGATGAGGAGAATTGTTAAAGTCTTGAATAACATGGAATTGGGAAATAATGCTAGAATGGACATTTTTTAGAAAATTTTTGGTATGATGAGTATTGATGAATTATGTAGAACCTACTTCGAGACCTTCAAGAATGTATGTTTCCATCCTTCTAAAAACACATGTATAATTACAGGAAATCCATGGTGATGGGGCCTAATGTTAATAGTCGTTCAACACCCAAACAAATATCACATCAACCCATTTCAATGGAGAAAGGTGATTTTTCACGGAATTCTCACCCATTTGAAGAATCAGATTTTCACACCAACCACCACATTTTATAGAATCACCATTAGAAATCATAATCTAAAATTCCTTAACATGATGGATATGACAATGAATTTATTTAGAAACATGGAAATGCATGAAATTATGGATGATGACATTGTTGATTAATACAATCACCTTCCATTTCTTGATATAACCAACCAAATATAATATGAGGTGAAGGAATAATGGTAAAAGAATGAAGGGATATTTGGGGTTATTTGCTTCATTTGTTAGGAACTGGAACTTCATTAGTGATAGGATTACTTCCTCCTAAGTCCATTCATCAACTTCCTCATAAAAAATATCCTCATAAATTACCATAAATGTGTTTTTATCCTTATTTTTATTCCATAGAGAACATTATTCATCATTGTTGTAGGAGAGATCCCTACATTCACATTCCACCATTTCATCCCTTGTCAACTTGTAAACCTTGAGGGGTGAGTTCTAAGGAGAAACCATATTTCTGTAAAGATGTGGAGAAAGGTTGGGGAATTTGGACTTAGCATAATATAAAAAAAAATCATGACAAGAAAGTTGAGTGGCCTCCTACAAAGTAGTAGGGTAGTTTATATCTATCACGGGTATGATTTATTTCTTAAGACCATTGGTAAATAATTTCTTGAGAAATTCATGAATTAGATTTCCTATTCTAGTGGCCAAAAATTCAAAACACACAATAAATACTTCCATCATTCATGTTTTATATAAATTTGTAAGTTGGCCCAAAAACATTGTATCTCTGATAAAACAGGGAACACGATTTTCACAAGTTTCCTCCATGTAGCGATCCCTTGTATGCATTATTATTCCATTATCACCAATGCTAATGTTTCCTATATAGATAGAGGACCCTCATTTTGAGTTTCATTGGATCATATACTATGGAATGAAGGGAAAATTAGTGCTCCATTTTGTTAGCCCAACTGGTAAGTCTGACCTATCAAACTTATTCAGATTAGCGTTTGGGAGGCAATAAATAATATTGTGGTAATTCTCAAAACATGATATGTTATTAGTGGTTCTTACCCTTATGGGAAAATTAAAAAATGAAAGTTTCACCCTCCTTAGGATTACCATTTAGCTTAGTAATATTATCAAAAAAAATGTTGAATTATGTAGTGAGGGAGGAAATGTTTGTCTCCATTTTGATAACTAATGAGATGAATGAATCAACCATATTTTGTACTTCCTCAATGGTTGACATGATTTTGGTGATTTTTTGAATTTTCTAATCCTGGCCGCTAAGTATATGTTTACTAGTGATTTCATTACTATAAATCAAATTAGAAGCTCATAAAAAAAATACACTTGCTAAAATAATCAATTGAAATAAATAGTGGAATAAATACTGGAAACCAAATATTATACACAATACACAAGTATATTCTTAACTTCAAATCAACTTATCAATAGAATAATATCAAATATTACAATGGCTCCAAAACTTGAGAAAATGGTCCATAGAGATACAAAAAACTATAGACAATACCTAGAAACCTTAGCAATGCCTCCCTAGTTGTATGGTATCATACATTCATTTTCCATATCTTTATGCACCTATCCTCACTATAGCATGTGTACATACATTATTTCCTTCCTTGTATCCCACGTTATTTCACATCCTGACTCACATGTGAAGTGTGTACAGATCCACTCAACTACTGTGGCTCTTATCTGTCAGATATTCTTGTGGTTTCCCTTGTTATCTCATCTCTCTTATATGTAATAATCTCTAGATGAAATTCCTTCTCCACCTATACAATACATCCTTTAGAAAAAATCCTTATTTTCTCTCTCTCTAATGAGTAGTGTCTCCTCCTTTACCCTAGCCTTTATTTTATAATATTTGTTTATGAGCTAACCCTAATATCCAAAGTAATTGACGATTGAGATTAAATCTCACCTCACTTGAGATAAATGGATAATATTTGATTCATTAATTCTAATAACTTTAGAATTTCATTCAATTAAAATCAACTAATTAATCAACTAATTTTTCTTTAATAATTCCTTTAATTAAAGTAAATTACTGAGGTAGAATTATTTGGATTACTTTCACATATCTAGACACTTAGATGTGTGCAGATGTACCTGTCCAATTATACAAACATCAACACTCCCTCTTAGTGAGGAAGGTATTATGCACCACTCCAAATTTATCCCTGCATAATATGATATTCACTTTAACCAAGGGTTTAGTTATAATTTCTTGTAACATCCCTCTCTTGCGTACACTGAGCGAACTTATTCTTTGAGTAAACTTTATTGCAAGTGATCCAAATTATTATACTATTGGTCGTTCGATTATGATTATGAGACATTATATATTTATGAAATGTTAATTTTTTGTATTCACATAGAAAGGTGGTATTGAATATGTGCTCCTAAGTGTGTAGGACTTTGGACATTGAGGATGTCGAGGAATCGATAAAACACCTTAGACTCTAGATTGAGTCAGGGAGTGGATTGTTGGGTTTGAATGTTATTGATGTGACACATGTACATATGATTACATTTTATGATGATTGATTATTATTTCTAACATGATTCGTTGATGGATGTAGGATGACGATATATTTCCAACTAGAATCACATGTGGAGTAGAGGGGTCACACATGACAACTAGAGACTTTGAGGGAGAGGTGTGGACAACAACCTTTCCAAAACCTACTAGGAGTCTCATCGTGGCTCAAACTGTAGGTCAACAATTACCTAGTTCGAGAAGACCCATGATGTCATGAGGTAAGACTGCGACAGTCACTCATAATGATTCTAAGGGGCATGCAATAAGGCAGGTGCCTTATTCCTTAGAGGCCCTTAGTATCCCAGAAGATCACCTGGAGGAGTATTGACTCCAGAGGTTTTTGAGGTCTACCAAATTTAGTCAAGAGGTGGGTGGCACCCTTGGAGCATGTAGTGCGTCTTGAAGGGCACATCGTGAAAGGAAAAAATAAAGAGGCGAGTGGCACCCTTGTAGAACATAGTGCGTTATGAAGGGCACGTCACACAAGGAAAATAGAAAGAGTCGAGTAGCACCCTTGGAGCACCTAGTGCATCCTGAAGGGCATGTCTCGATTTTAACTGGTAAGTGAATAAACCTAGTCGGCCCTAAAATGAATAATGTGATAACTAAGATTTAATAAAAAATTCCCTAATGAAAATGTCTCCGAGCCTAGTGAAATTAAAACCTAGGTCTAAGTAGAACTTGTGGTAAAAAATAATAATAATAATAATAAATAAACTTGTAACAAGAAGGGGGGGTAAGAAATTCAAATTAATTTATTAAAGTCAAATTATCTTGGAGGATTAAAATTTTAAAAAGGGAAATGGTTGTTTTATCTACACTTGCTAAATTGATTTTAGTTAAAAAGGAAAAAGAGGGAAACTTAAAAGAAATAGGAAACTTAAAGAAAAAGGGGGAAACCTAAAGAAAAGGGGAAACATAAAGAAAATGATGAATGTCTAACATAGTAAGGAATCTTGCCTTGGGAACCTGCTATTTTTGAACTCAACTAGGAATTAAGTAAGGCGTAAGTCATTTAAGATTTATGAGGGAATATTGGGACACCAAGGAGTTTTTTTTGGAATCCTTTTAGGTGGGTGAGGGAAATAGGAATAAACAAATAATTAATAAAAATAATTTTCTGGTGTAACTAGGGGATGGGTGACATGAGTATGGGGGAGGTTTTTCCTAATTAAAATTTATCACAAAGGAATTTAATGGGAATTTTGGAAACTAATTACTTAAAAACTCTATAAAAATGATGGAGGAGGAGTATGGATCTGATCTTTTTTCATATCATTACGCTGCTGGATTTTTCCTTGAATGAACTTTCTCTTGTGGGAGTTGGGATACCCATCTCAAGTAATGAGTGGTAGCTCGACCTTGCGAGGTGAGCTAGATGATAGAACTTCTCTGGTATTGTGTGCATGGCCCGTTTGTGGCTCGGGGGGCCCAGGGGGAAGAATATTACCCCTAGCGTTGGTTGGGAGGTACAGGTGAGGTCACATTGATTGGCAAGTGGGAGCTGGATAGAGCGCATGTAGGACAACAACTTTAGAGAATTCGTGTTTGGCTAAGGTACGCTATTAAACTTGTCACTTGCAATGAAATTTAGTTTATGCATGGTATTTTTCTATGCTCAGTCGAAGGTTTCATTTCCATGAGCCGTCTTGCACCTGGTTTCCTGCGATATTTGTAATCCCCTTATGCTTACTGTTCTGAATTGATTTCCATGGAGAACCCAGCCTCTTATTGCATTGACTTCTCTGTGTTTGTTTTATTGATTATTACGAAGAATTTTGTATTTTTTTTTTATCTTTTGTACCTTATCCCTTTAATCATTAGTTCATGCCTGAGCAGTCGACTCGGAGCCGAATCGACGATCATCACTTCGATGTTTAAAGACCTATAGATTCAAATTCCCTTCTTTCCTATGCATGGAAGATGAGTGAAGGATAATTTTTTGGCCTAGTTATTTATCCCTTACTTATCTTTGTTTTTTTCTTTTATGATTGACCTCTAATCCTTGCACCTTCCTTGTGAATGGTTAACTCCTGCGATTGATTGTTTCTTGTTGCGATCTTATAATTCCTTAAATTTTTCTTCCTGGAGTCATCTCTTGCTACTTGGGAAACAAATTTATTCTTTAATGACTATGTTGTATACATTGAATGATTGTTTTTTTATACATTGAAGGATTGTGTTTTAATACATTTGAATGACTATGTTTTTGATGATATGTATGCATTCTTCTTTTATCAATATTTCATCCATGTTGATGTGTAATCACCCCAACGTTGGTAGCATCCAAGTGATCCTTTTGGTACAACTTAAATCAGTATTCTAAGTGGCATATTTAAGGCGTTTACACCATTGCACAATCAAACGATGGTTATGTAGCCAATGCCACTCAGTTCAATTTTCCTTTTGGATAATGTAATGCATTGTAGGTACCATTGCAATCCCCTTTTTGGTTGTATTTTTTCTTGCTTGGCTTAATGATAATTAATGGGGTGGGGTTTTTATTTCTTTTTACCTTCCAAAAGGTGTTACACATCACTGTCATTTCAGAAACAAGAATTATGAATTATATACAATATGTCTCCTTTTGAGAAAAAGAAAATGTGTAGATACCAAACCCTATTGAACATAAATTTTCCTACGATTTTCCCCAAACTCAATGATTTTTATTCCTTTCTCTCTATGTTTGCTTACTGAGGAAAATTCCAGATTTTAAAAACCAGTGAATTTCCTTGCCTCTACATGGAACCTTCACACATTAATTTCCCTGGATTCTCTGTGTTTTTCTTAAGAGAAGGGTGACCTATGTTATGCACATTCTCCCAACGAATTGGTGTTCTTTATCTCTGCATTTTACTTCTACATTTACACAACGATTCTCCCTGGCACACTACATAGCCTTTTTACACCACGATTTCTGGGCGATTTACCTGTATTTACCCAGCTATGTCAATAGATTCATCATTATATTATCAATAGATTAATCAACAGATGTCTTCACCCAGTTTCAACCAGTTTGACCCATTGATTTTCATTATATTATATTCACCCAATGATTTTCATTATATTATAATCACCCAACGATTTTCATTATATTATATTCACCCAACGATTTTCACTATATTATATCCACCCAACAATTTTCATTATATTATATTCACAGAGTTTCAGCCAGCGATTTCCATTGGATAAAGGGATAACATTACGGATTGTATGACAACGTGTTTATAATTGAGGTTGTTATTATTTATATGACAATGTGTTTATTAATTGGTTATATGTCAGCGTGTGTATATGACAAATTTTTATCATTGTTGACTATTTACACAATGATATATTTAATCATTGTTGAGAGCATATCATATAACACCCAGTGATATCATTATAATCATCATGGAGAGCGTTTTTATTGTGTTAATTCTTGCATTTTTAATCTGGAAAAATCCTTGTGTTTTTAATCTCAGCGATTAATGCAATAAATATTCTATAGACAACAAATTCACACTTTGAATGAGAGAGACTATGTACATTTTATTTTAAATTTTTGTATGACATTAATTATTCATTAGACAATGAATTCCTACAGTAGATATTCAATAGGCAACAACTTCATACTTTTGAATGGCAACGACTATATACATTTGATTTTAAATTGTTGTATGATAGTAACTATTCATTAGACCGCTAATTCATACAGTAAATATTTAATGGACAACCATCTCATTTTGTTAGACAATGATATCATTAATGGATAACCATAAATTATCTAGACAACAATATAATTGAGTATTCCCTTAGACAACAAATTATTGCTTTTTCCTTATCATTTCCGTTATATTGTTAATTCTTTATTATTAGACAACGATCACTTGATTGTGGAAAATTAGCACATGGATTTATTGATTGATTTCTTGTTAATAGATAGCACATGGTTAGACATCATTAATGGTCATGATTCTATTAATGTACATGGTCAGACATCCTTAATAACACATGATTTATTAATGGACCAAATTATTATTATGGGATAGTGATATTTTTGTTAAATATAATACTTCAAAGTTATGATAACATTTAGGATAATAGTAACATTTATAATAGTTCAGTTCTTCGCAATTAGACATCATGCTTAACAAATAATGGTTTATGTTTTGTTGGCAAATTCGTTTAATAGCTTGTGCAATTTAATTTGAGTGATGTCATCCTGTGTCTTGTTGACTTGGTGCTTGGGTGCATGGGTATAGTCTCCTTGTCAGTTAATTCAGTCTCCTAGAACGTTGGATTTCTTAGGTTATTGGTCTATATATGTTATGTTGCATCATGGTTACTATCACGCCTATTGCCTGGTGACGACATGATTCCTGATGAGGAGATAATTACGCACCATGATGGATAAAGGAGAATGATAACCTGGTTGGAGTCTGTGCTTCCCTATGTGGGTGTGTTCATTGTAATTGATGTTGGTACTTGGTTCTGTAATGCCTAAATGCATTTGGTTTTGCACGCCATAGAGGTTTTCTAGTTACTGATCATCTAAGATGATGTGTCGGTTGGTTGATGTTGTCCTCTAGATTGTAGGCGTTGTCTTCATTGTGTCCGGCGGGTAGCCAATTTTATCTGCCTTTGATTTTCACATGTTTCACCCAGTTGCATGATGTGCTAGTGTGCTGAGTCATTTTTGTATGATGCCTGATTTGCGTGCATTGTGTTCATTGTCAAGTTGTGTGGTCTAATTGTTTTCTTTGATTGCCTTCCTGTTTAAAAAATAAATAAATAAATCCACTTGCTTGCATCGCACGTGGTTGTAAAGAACGTGGTTGTTACATATGATATCAAAGCAGGTTCAACCCTATGACTATGGATCACCAGGATTTCTATTGTAGTAAACCCTTGAGTATTAACCTAGTGCTAATTAAAACTTTAATGTGTTCATGTGGTGATCTTGATTAGGGGACGCCACAGAGGTTCACAACATGGTGTTGTGGAAGGAGGCGCGACACCTCTAGAGGTGTTCGCACCCTCAGAGTCTAACTTCCAAGGGGAAGAACAGGTCCTTCGGCTGGATTTGATTGTTGTAAGTAATGATGATGGTTTGACAAGTCCTTCCAGGGATTGTCAAAATCCCTGATTTTCCGTCTGTACTGAGTTGAGGCCAGGGCGCCGACACCCCCTAAGGGTCCACCAAGTGCTTCGGTCAGTATTGGAAACATTCACTACGAAGTTAAGAAGGTCAAATTTCCTGAGTTATTTGGTGCCCCAGACGGCACATCCGTCGAGGCATGGTTGGAGAATATGGTGATGTGCTTTTCAATTCACGACTATACCTCCAACATGAAGGCCCGCATGGTGGTATTTAAACTAAAGGGGAGCACTCTTATATGGTGGAAGATGCTCCTAATGCAATTGAACATGGTAGTCGAAGACGTGTCATGGGAATTGTTCAAGGAATAGTTTCGGGAGAGGACCATAGCATATGGATTAGCTAGACCCACTACTATGGGACATTTGGGAAAGGTCGATCAGATTCATGCAACGGTGAATAACCACGAGGAAGAGAACCAGTCGACTATGCTTGAGATGTTAGGTATTGTCGCTAAACAGACCCCTAGTATTTTGATAGATCTCGGTGCTACCGAGATTTTCATTTCTGGTGCAACGCTAAAAAGGATTAAGGTAAAGGAAGTCGAACAGGATGAGTTTAGCTTTGTATAAATGGCTTCTAGAGACAAACAAAAGGTTGGTAGGAAGGTTATGGGTTGTAGCCTTAACCTGGTAGAGTTTTTCACTAGGTCCAACCTATACGTCACGATATTAGGATCTTATGACATCATGATCGGTATGGACTGGTTCAAATCATATGAGGTGATACTCAACTATAATATGAAATGATTAATCTTGGTCGATGATGAGGGATAGAGATGTGTGATTGTAGGTCGGAACCAGGGAATTTCCATGAGGTTCATCTCTTCCTTGCAACTACGGAAGAGCATGTGCAAGGGATGTAATCTTTATGTGATCCTTGTGTTAAACGCAAAGGGAGTAGCAGAAGGTATAGAACACCTTGCGGTGGTGAGAAAGTTTGTGGACATCTTCCATGAGGAGTTACCTGGGATGCCGCCAGAGAGGAAATTGGAATTTACAATCGAACTAAAGCCAGGAACTAAACGAATATTAAGAATGCAACTGAAGGAGTTGTTGGACCTAGGACTTATACATCCGAGTGTGTCACCATGGGGTATGCTTTCTATTTTCATATGAAACAAGGATGGGTCATGGATACTCTGCATTAACTACCATCAATTGAACAAGGCATCAATCAAGAATCAATACCTATTTCCACGGATTGATGATTTGTTTGATCAGATGAAATGCGCAATGGTGTTTTCAAAGATCGACTTGAGATCAAGGTATCACCAGTTACAGATAAAGGAGGATGAAGTCCCTAAGACTGCCTTTAAGACTAGGTTTGGACATTCGAAGTTTATTGTTTTACCATTTGGACTGACGAACGCCCGAGGGGTATTTTTGAGTTGATGAACGGGGTTTTCCATGAATACCTGGACAAGTTCATCCAATTATTCATTGATGATATATTGATTTACTCTCGGACGATGGAGGAGAATGACAAGCTCGTGCGCTTGGTACTACAATGTCTCCGAGAGAAAAAATTGTATGGGAAATTGTCTAAATGCTCATTTTATCAATTAAAGATTCACTACTTAAGGCATGTCATCCCCGACGAAAGTATCTCCATGGATCCAACAAATTTTGAGGCTATTATTGAATGGCGTGCGCCGATGAATGTCCCCGAAGTGTGTAGCTTCATGGGTTTAGCAGGATACTATTGACGATTCGTCGAGTGTTTTTTCAAGATAACAAATCTGGTTATGGAATTTCCAAAGAAGAACAAGAAGAATGTTTGGACCGACAAATGCACGAAATCATTTCGAAGGATCAAGGAGTTGTTGAAAACAACACTGATACTAAAGGTCCTTGACATGGACATGGAATTCTTGGTATGCACTGATGCATCCAAGGAAATCTTAGGCAGAGTCTTGATGCAAGACGATAAAGTGATCGCTTACATCTCGAGAAAGTTGAGAAGGCATGAGGAGAACTATGTGATGCATGATTTTGAGTTGTTAGCCATTGTTTATGCATTGATAATTTCAAGACATTACCATATTGGACAAAAAATTGAAATAAAAAAGGACCATTGTGGACTACAACGCATCTTTGCGGAAAGCAACTTAAACAAGTGACAATGGTGTTGGTCGGAATTGCTTAGTGAGTATGATTTCGATATGACTTACATAGAGGGAACAATGAACAGAATGGGGATGCATTGAGTCAGAGACCACGCATATTTTTTGTGATGCCTCTTAAGACGAATCTACATGAAAAGATTCTAACTTTACAGCGCGACCATGACTGGTACAAAGAGGTCAAGTATTTTATCTGACAGAACACAATGATGGTATCAATATTTGAAGGATTTACTAAGGACAATGCCGGATTATTGATATTTAAAGTTCAAATTTATGTACCACCCAACGACAAGTGGAGGAGTTTGATCCTAAACAAGGATCATAGAGTAGTGTATATGTCTCATCCTGGAGTCACGAAGATGAGGGAAGACCTTAAACCCTTATTCTTCTAGAAATGATTAAAGGTATACATAGTCAACTACGTGGAAAGATGTCTAAAATGTGAGCAGGTGAAGGATAAATATAGACATCCGACATGATTAATACAACCACATGCTATTCCGAAATTAAAATGGAGGTCATTTCAATGGATTTCAATGTTGGATTGCCACTGACGACAAGAAGACATGACTCAATATTTGTGGAAGTCGACACTCTAAAAAAGAGTGATCATTTTGTTCCTATACGTACGACATATCAGGCATCTGACATAGCTAGAATTTTCATCAATGAGATTGTGAGTCTGCATGGCCTGCCTAAGAGGATTATATCTGTTAGAGGATCGGTGTTTACTGGACGATTTTGGACTAGTTTCCAAGAGGCCTTGAGAACCCAACTTAACTTTAGCACCGTGTATCACCTGGAGATAGACAGGCATACCAAACAAACAAACCAAATCTTGGAGGATATGTTGCGCATGTACATTATGGACCAACAAAAGTATTGGGAATAATTCTTTCCATTGGTAGAATTTACGTATAAACAATTTTCAAAGCACCATTATGATGGCACCTTTCGAGTTTCTTTACAGGTGACCATGTCAGACACCTTGAGTTGGGATCGGCTTGAGGATAGGGTCCTGGTGGGACCAGAAGTGATCAAAGAAATGTAGGATCAATTGAAAACTATAAGACAAAGGATCAAGGAAGCGCAGGATTGGTAGAAGAGTTATCTTGATGTGCATCGTGTCGACCATAGTTACTATGTTCACAATCAATTTTTCTTGCGGGCGAAACCGCATAAGAGTCGATAAAGTTTTGAAAGGGTGCTAAAATATCTCCTAGGTTCATGGGATCTTGCGAGATTGTGAAAAATAAGGGGTTAGTGGCCTATCGACTAGCCTTTCTTGATTATTTGAGGCATATGCACGATGTTTTGCACATCTCTGTTTGAGATATTATGTTAGTGACCCTACACGTGTTATTGATACGAGTTCCTTGTAGGTATCAGACGATGGTGCACTCATGGTAGAGCCAATCTGTATTCTATACCATCGCATTCGAAAGCTACAATGTCGAACAATAGATCAGGTCAAGGTCCAGTGGGACAACTATAGTCCGCACTCGGTGACCTGGGAGGACGCATATGATATGTGCCAACAATTTCCATTTTTGTTGATATATAGACTTATGGCACTGTGATACATTTTATTTCATCACTTATATAATATGAAACTTTGGGATGAAGTTTAAAACAAGAAGGGGTGTATGTAACATCCTTCTCTTGCATGCACTGAGCGAAATTATTCTTTGAGGACACTTGCTTGCAAGTGATCCAAATTATTATACTATTGGTCATTCGATTGTGATTATGAGACATTATGGATTGATGATATGTTAATTTGTTGTATTCACATAGACAGGTGTTATTGACTGGGTTCTCCTGAGTGTGTAGGACTTTGGACATTGAGGATGCAGAGGCATCGATGAAACCCCTTGAACTCTAGATCGAGTAAGGGAGTGGACTGTTGGGTTTGACTGTTATTGATGTGACACATGTACATATGATTAGATGTTATAATGATTGATTATTATCGTTGACATGATTCGTTGATGGATGCAGGTTGACGATAGCTTGGATGCAGGTTGACGATAGCTTGCCAACCAGACTCACATGTGGAGTAGAGGGGACAAGCATGACAATGAGAGACTTTGAGGGAGAGGTGTGGACAACAACCCTACCACAAACTACTACCACTCTTGTCACGGCTTGAACTATAGGTTAACTATTACCTAGATCGAGAAGACCCACGATGTTGTGAGGGCAGACTGTGACAGTCGCTCATGATGATTCTAAGGGGCGTGCAATAAGGTAGGGGCCTTATTCCTTAGAGGTCCTTAGTCTCCCAAACTATCACCTAGAGGAGTATTGACTCCAGGGGTTTTTTACATCTACCAAAGTCAATCAAGAGGCAAGTGGCACCCTTGGAGCACATAGTGCATCTTGAAGGGAAAGTCGAGCAAAGAAAACATAAAGAGGTGAGTGGAACCCTTGGAACATGTAGTGTGTCCTGAGGGGAACATCACGCAAGGAAAACAAAAAGAGGTTAGTGGCACCCTTGGAGTGCGTAGTGCGTCCTGAAGGGCATGGTGCTCAAGGAAAATGAAAAGAGGCAAGTGGAACCCTTGGAGTACGTAGTACGTTCTCAAGGGCACGTCACGCAAGGAAAATGGAAACATCCAAGTGGCACCCTTGGAGCACGTAGTGCGTCCTGAAGGGCACGTTGCACAAGGAAAACAGAAAGAGGCGACTGGAACCCTTGGAGCATGTAGTACGTCCTGAAGGGAACTTCATGCAAGGAAAATGAAAACAGACGAGTGGCACCCTTGGATCACATAGTGCATCCTGAAGGGCACTTCATGCAAGGAAAAAGGAAAGAGGCAAGTGGCACCCTTGGAGCACCTAGTGCATCCTGAAGGGCATGTCGCGATTTTAACTAGTAAGTGAATAAACCTAGTCGGTCCTAAAATGAATAATGTGATAACTAAGATTTAAAAACAATTTTTCCCTAATGAAAATGTCGCCCAACCTAGTGAAATTAAAACCTAGGTCTAATTAGAACATGTGGTCAAAACAATTAATAATAATAATAAATAAACATGTAACAAGAAGGGGGGTAAGAAATTCAAATTAATTTATTAAAGTCAAATTATCTTGGAGGATTAAAATTTTAAAAAGGGAAATGGTTGTTTTATCTACACTTGCTAAATTGATTTTAGTTAAAAAGGAAAAAGAGGGAAACTTAAAATAAATAGGAAACTTAAAGAAAAAGGGGGAAACCTAAAGAAAAGGGGAAACATAAAGAAAATGATGAATGTCTAACTTAGTAAGGAATCTTGCCTTGGGAACTTTCTATTTTTGAACTCAACTAGGAATTAAGTAAGGCGTAAGTCATTTAAGATTTGTGAGGGAATATTGGGTCACCAAGGAGTGTTTTTATGAATGATTTTAGGTGGGTGAGGGAAATAGGAATACATAAATAACTAATAAAATTAATTTTCTGGTGTAACTAGGGGATGGGTGACGTGTACGGGGGAGGTTTTTCCTAATTAAAATTTATGAAAAAGGAATTTAATGTGAAAACTAATTACTTAAAAACTCTATAAAAAGGATGTAGGAGGAGGAGTATGGATCTAATGTTTTTGTGTATTGTTACGTTGTTGAATTTTTCTTTGACTGAACTTTCTCTTGTGGGAGTTGAGATACCCAACTCGGGTAACAAGTTGTAGCTCGACCTTGCGAGGTGAGCTAGGTGTTATAATTTCTCTGGCACTGTGTGTGTGGCCCCTTTGTGTCTCAGGGGGCTCAGGGGGAAGAAGACTACCCCTAGAGTTGGTTGGGAGGTACCAGTGTGGTCACATCGGTTGGCAAGTGAGAGTTGGATGGAGCGCGCACAAGACAACAACTTCAGAGCATTCACGTTTGGCTATGGTACATTGTTAAAGTTATTACTTGCAATGAAATTTAATTTACGCATGTTATTTTTCTTTTCTCGGTCAAAGGTTTCATTGCCATGAGCCTTCTTACACCTGTTTTCCTGCAATATTTGTAATCCCCTTATGCTTACTATTCTAAATTTATTTTCGTGGTGAACCCAACCTCTTATTGAATTGACTTATCTGTGTTTGTTTTATTTATTATTACAAAGAATTTGTGTTTTTTTTTTATCTTTTGTACCTTATCCCTTTAGTCATTAGTCTGTGCCTGAGTAGTTGGCCAAGAGCCGAATCGATAGTCGTCACTTTGGTGTTTAAAGACCTATAGATTCAAATTCCCTTCTTTCCTGTGCATGGATGGTGAGTGAAGGATACATTTTTGGCCCAGTTATCTATCCCTTACATATCTCTGCGTTTTTCTTTTTTGATTTTCCTTTAATCCTTATGCCTTCCTTGTGAATGATTAACTCCTGCAATTGAATTTTTCTTGTTGCGATCTTATACTTCCTTTCATTTTTATTCCTGGATTCATCACCTTCGTCTTTGGAAATGAATTTATACTTGAATGATTGCGTCGTATACATTGAGTGACTGTGTTTTTATACATTGAAGGACTGTGTTTTTATACATTGAATGACTGCATTTTTGATGATATGTATGTGTTCTTCTTTTATCAATATTTCATCCATGTTGATGTGTATGCACCCCAACGTTGGTAGCAGCCAAGTGAAACTTTCGGTAAAACTTAAATCATTCTTCTAAGTGGCATATGTAAGGAGTTTACAACGTTGCAAAATCAGACAACGGTTATGTAGCGGATGCCACTGAGTTCGATTTTCCTTCTGGATTATGTAATGTGTTGCAGGTACCATTGAAAAACCCTTGTTGGTTGTATTGTTCCTTTCTTGGATTAATGATAATTAATAGGGTGGGGTTTTTATTTCTTTTTACCTTCCAAAAGGTGTTACACATCGTTGTCATTTCATAAACAAGAATTATGAATTATATACAATTTTTCTCCTTTTGAGAAAAAGAAAATGTGTAGATAACAAATACTGTTAAACATAAATTTTCCTTTGATTTTCCCCAAACTCAACGATTTTTAATCCTTTCTCTCTGTGTTTTCTTACTCGGGAAAATTTCATATTTTAAAAACCAACGAATTTTCTTGCCTCTGCATGGAACCTTCACACATTAATTTCCCTTGATTCTCTTTGTTTTTCTTAAGAGAAGGGTGACCTGCGTTATGCACGTTCTCACAACAGATTGGTGTTCTTGATATCTTCATTTTACTTCTCCATTTACATAGATATTCTCCCTAGCACACTACACAATCGTTTTACACCACAGTTTCTGGGCGATTTACCCATATTTACCCAACTATGTCAACAAATTCATCAATATATTATCAATAGTTTAATCAATAGATGTCTTCACCCAGTTTCAGCCAGTTTCACCCATCGATTTTCATTATATTATATTCACCCAACGATTTTCATTATATTATAATCACCCAACGATTTTCATTATATTATATTCACCCAACGATTTTCACTATATTATATGCACCTAACGATTTTCATTATATTATATTCACCCAGTTTCAGCCAGTGATTTCCATTGGATATAGGGACAACATTACGGATTGTATGACAACATTTTTATAATTAAGGTTGTTATTATTTATATGACAATGTGTTTATTAATTGGTTATATGTCAGCGTGTGTATATGACAATGTTTTATCATTGGTGACTATTGTTGGTTGTGGAGCCTGATTATCTTCCTGATTCATAGGTCTTTTACTTTCAGTCGTGTTTATACCCCATGAAGTATTTACACCCCAGAAGTATTTACACTCTTCCACGTGAGGGAGTGCAAAGGGGGGTACCCCCTCTGCGGGGTCCGAGGGGGATATCCCCCCGACTGGGGGGTCTGGGGGCAAGCGGGCCCCCAACGGGGGTTCAGGGGTAGCGTCCCCCGATCGGGGTTTGGATGAGAAGCCCTTGAAGGAAAAATTGCCTTGTAAATGTATATTGTAATTTCATTGTAAATCTAGATCATTCATTATAAGGTCACAGATCTAACGATAGAGATTATGTTAGGGGTTGTTTTCCTAGAAGGCAACCCTCTTTTATGAGGGAAAATTATTGCGGCTAATGTTGATGGAGAATATTGTATTTTGAGATAGGAGACTGTGAGAGAAAGAAGAGGAAGTTACAGTGAGTTTGTTTTAGGTTGTATCCCTTCATATGTTGGATAACAATAAAGGAAGGACTTGGAAATTTCTCTGGTGGATGTAGCCCACGCTGGGTGAACCATGTAAATCTGTGTCTCTATTGTATTGTGTATCTTCTATGTTTTGTTTCCGCATTTGTTTTATTTTATTGCTCCACGGTCCTGTTTTTCTAACAACTATTTACACAATGATATATTTACTCATTGTTGAGAGAATATCATATAACACCCAATGATATCATTATAATCATCATGGATGGCATTTTTATTATGTTAATTTCTGCGTTTTTAATCTCAACGATTTATATAGTAAGTATTCTATAGACAACAAATTCACACTTTGAATGAGAAAGACTATGTACATTTGATTTCAAATTGTTGTATGTCAGTAATTATTCATTAGACAACGAATTCCTACAATATATATTCAATAGGCAGCTACTTCATAATTTTGAATGGCATCGACTATCTACATTTGATTTTAAATTGTTGTATTACAGTAATTATTCATTAGACCGCTAATTCATACAGTAAATATTTAATGGATATCCATCTCATTTTTTTAGACAGTGATCTCATGAATTCATAGCCATAAATTATCTAGACAATAATATAATTGATTAATCCCTTACTTAGACAACAAATTATTGTTATTTCCTTGTCATTTCCTTTATATTGTTAATTCTTTATTATTGGACAATGATCACTTGATTGTGAACCATTAGCACATGTATTTATTGATTTATTTCTTATTAATAGATAACACATGGTTAGTCATCATTAATGGTTGTGATTCTATTAATGGACATTGTCAGACAACTTTAATAGCACATGCTTTATTAATGAACCGAATTATTATTATGGGACAGTAATATCTTTGTTAGATATAATTGTTCAAAGTTATGATAACATTTATGATAATAGCAATATTTATAATAGTTCACTCCTTCCCACTTAGAAATCATGCTTAACAAATAATGGTTTATGGTTTGTTGGAGAAGTCTTTTAATTGCTTGCACAATTTAATTTGAGTGAGGCCATTTTGTGTCTTGTCAACTTGTTGCTTGGGTGTGTGGGTATAGTATTCTTGTCAGTTAATTCGGTCTCCTAGCGCATTGTATTTATTCGGTTATTGGTCTAGATATGTTAAGTTGTGATGGGGTTACTATCATGCCTATCGCCTGGTGAAAACATGTTCCTGATGACAGGATCATTGTGTGCCCTGATGGATAGAGACGAATGATAACCTGGTCGGAGTTTGTGCTTCCCGACATGGATGTGTTCATTGTAATTGATGTTGGTACTTGGTTCAGTAATGCCTCAATGCGTTTGGTTTTTCACGTCGTAGAGGTTTTCTATTTACTGATCGTCGAAGTCGATGTTTCGAGGGGTTGATATTGTCCTATAGCTTGTAGGCATTGTCTGGATTATGTCGGGTAGGTAGCCGATTTTATTTGCCTTTGATTTTCGCATGTTTCACCCAGTTGCATGATGTGCTAGTGTGTTGAGTCATTTTTGTATGATGCCTCATTTGCGTGCGTTGTGTTCTTAGTCACGTTGTGTGGTCTATCTATTTTCGTTGATTGCCTTCCCGCTTAAAAATAAAATAAAAAATCCACTTGCATGCATCACATGTGGTTGTAAAGAATGGGGTCATTACATTTTTACAACTATCTCATCAATGGAAATATATTGAAGCTTGATTTCTCCCTTTAGATTCCTGTCTTAGATGGAGTGATACATGATTTCAATATTCTTGGACCTGTTATGGAGTAATGGATTCTCATGGAGTTCGATACAACTATGATTATCAGAGTATGCCACTTTGGGCTCCCACTCCTGATAAAAATAAACCTATAAGCAATTCACGAAGAAAATTGGATTCATAATTATCCATAATCATTGCTATAAACTCTGCCTTTGATGAATTGAGTGATACAAAAAATTTCTTCCTATTAAACCATGTAATCGATATTGATGCCAAGTTGAAGGAACACGTTGTTCTTCTCTTCCTATATACTTCACAACCTACCCAATCTAATTCTGAATATCCTTCTATTTTCACTCCATCACCTCCAATATATCTCAATATCCCACCTATGAAGTACCTAAGCATATGTTTCACTACTATCCATTGCATCTACCTCAACTCTACCACTAATTGACTCAAGGTGTTCGTAAAAAAACATGTATATGTCCTAGTGTTGACCAAATACATCAAGGATACTATCAACTTCCTATATAACCTATGATCCACCAACTATGAATATTAAGTGACAACCTTCTTTAAGTTGGTAACCATGGGAATAACCATTAGTATACAATCCTCCATCCTGAAAGTTCTCAGTATATCCACAGTGTACTTCCCTTGACCAAGTAAGATCTCTCCCAATATTTTCATTCCTTAACCCAATGAAACATAGAAAAATCATGATCATGTATCATATCCATGGAAGAATAGATGATGGAAAAATTCTCAATATACAAGGTGACATGTGTACGGGCGATGGGTGACATGATCATTATGGAGCTTGTGTCTTTTCGACTTGTTTCTTGGGTGTGTGGGCATAGTCTTCTTCTCAGTTAATTTAGTCTCCTAGCGTGCTGGATTTCTTGGGTTATTGTTCTAGATATGTTATGTTGCGTCGGGTTTAATATCACACCTATCGCTTGGCTA
The DNA here is from genome assembly GCA_010110895.2 of Picea sitchensis. NCBI lineage: Eukaryota > Viridiplantae > Streptophyta > Pinopsida > Pinales > Pinaceae > Picea > Picea sitchensis. Next base: position 19,256 of record SNQJ01S0050518.1, read on the forward strand.
CAACATGATTCCTGATGAGGGGATCATTGTGCACTCTGATGGATAGAGACGAATGATTACCTGGTCAGAGTCTTTTCTTTCTGATGTGGATGTGTTCACTGTAATTGATGTTGGTACTTGGTTCTGTAATTCCTCAATGTGTTTGGTTTTGCGCGTCGTAGAGGTTTTTTAGTTATTGATCATCGAATTTGATGTGTCGGGTGGTTGATATTGTTCTCTCGAATGTAGGCATTGTCTGAATTGTGTCGGGTGGGTAGCCAATTTTATCTTCCTTTGATTTTTGCATGTTTTTCCAAGTTGCATGATGTGCTAGTGTGTTGAGTCATTGTTGTATGATGCCTAATCTACATCCGTTGTGTTCTTCATCAAGTTGTGGTCTAATTTTTTTCATTGATATCCTTCCTGTTTAAAAAAAAAAAAATCCACTTGATTGTGTCGCACGTGGTTGTAAAGAACGGGGTCATTACATTTTTGCAACATTCTCATCAATGGAAATATATTGAAGCTTCATTTCTTCCTTTAGATTCCTGTCTTCAATGGAGTGATACATGATTTCAATATTCTTGGACGTGTTATGGAGTAATGGATTCTCAAAAAGTTCTATACAACTATAATTATCAGAGTATGCCACTTTGGGCTCCCACTCCTAAAAAAATAAACCTATAAGAAATTTGCGAAGCCAATTGGATTCACAATTATCCATAATCATTGCTATAAACTCTTCCTTTGCTAAATTGAGTGATACAAAAATTTTCTTCCTATTAAACGATGTAATCAATATTGACCCCAAGTTTAAGGAACATGTTGTGGTTCTCTTCCTATATATTTCACTCCCTACCCAATATAATTATGAATATCCTTCTATATTCACTCCATCACCTCGAATATATCTCAATATCCCACCTATGAAGTACCTGAGCACATGTTCCACTACTATCCATTGAATCTACCTGAACTCTACCGTTAATTGACTCAAGGTGTTCGTAAAAAAACATGTATATGTCCTAGTGTTGACCAAATACATCAAGGAGACCATCAACTTCCTATATAACCTAGGATCCACCACCTATGAATATTAAGTGACAACCTTCTTTAGGTTGGCAACCATGGGCATAACCATTAGTATAAAATCCTCCATCCTGAATCTTCTCAGGATATCCACAGTGTACTTCCCTTGACCAAGTAAGATCTCACCCAATATTTTCATTCATTTACCCAATGAAACATAGAAAAAACATGATCATGTAGCATATCCCTAAAAGAATAGATGATGGAAAAATTCACAATCTACAAGGTGACATGTGTATGCAGGATGGGTGACATGATCATGATGGATCTTGTGTCTTGTCGACTTGTTTCTTAGGTGCGTGGGTATAGTCTTCTTGTCAGTTAATTCGTTTTCCTAGCACGTTGGATTTCTTGGCTTAATGGTCTAGAAATGTTATGTTGCGTCGGGGTTACTATCATGCCTACCACCTAGCGACAGCATGATTCCTGATGAGGGGATCAATGCATGCCCTAATGGATACAGATGAATGATAACCTGGTAAGAGTTTGTTCTTACTGATGTGGATGTGTTCGTTGTAATTAATGTTGGTACTTGGTTCTATAATGCCTCAATGAGTTTGGTTTTGCGCTCCATAGAGGTTTTCTAGTTATTGATTGTAGAATTTGATGTGTTGGATGGTTGATATTGTCCTATAGCTTGTAGGCATTGTCTAGATTGTGTCGGGCGGGTAGCCGATTTTATGTGCCTTTGATTTTTGCATGTTTCACCCAGTTTCATGATGTGCTAGTGTGTTGAGTCGTTTTTGTATGATGCCTGATCTGCATGCGTTGTTTTCTTCGTGAAGTTTTGTGGTCTAATTATTGTCGTTGATTTCCTTCCTGTTTAAAAAAAAAAAAAAACCACTTTCTTGCATCGCACGTGGTTGTAAAGAACGAGGTCATTACATTTATACAACTTTCTCATAAATGGAAATATATTGAAGCTTGATTTCTCCCTTTAGATTCTTGTCTTGGATGGAGTGATACATGATTTCAATATTCTTGGACCTGTTGTGGAGAAATGGATTCTCAAAGAGTTTGATACAACTATGATTATCAGAGTATGCCACTTTGGGATCCCACTCCTGATAAAATAAACCTATAAGCAACTCAAGAAGACAATTGGATTCACAATTATTCATAATCATTGCTATAAATTGTTCCTTTGCTGAATTGAGTGATCTAAAAATGAAGAAGACTTGAAAAACTTGAGAATTATTGCAAGTAAATGTTATGTGTTTAAATCAAATGGATTAGTTTGCAACACATAAATTAAAGGATTACTTATGCAAATTTACATATAGAAAGCAACATAGTCATTGAACATAAGCACATAAACACAACAATTTGATAAAGGAGTTCACCCCTCTCTTGGGCTACATCTCCTGGTCCAGATTCCAATGGATCATTATTATTAATTGCTCAAAGTTCTCAAAAACATGTCTTACAATGCTCAAACTGAAAAAAGTGACTGCTCCAATGGCTTCAGAGCGTTCCAAAACCCCTATCTAGGATCTTTCGACATCTTAATCGGTCGAAAAATGAAGAAGTTAGGCCTCCTAGAAGTCTCCCTCTTCAAGCTTGATGTCTTTGCATCTACAAAATGCACCCTTGTTGTTTGAACCTAGCTCACACGCAATTTAAAGCGTGAAAACCCAGCATCGGGCGCAACCATGCCAACGGTGCAAACCGTAGGATGGTTAAGGGCACGTCAACCCCTAACCGCCTAGGCACCTGAGCGTATGGGTCATAGAACCGCGCGCTAAAATAAATGGGGCTCCGTCCATATAACTGTTGGAACCATATTACAACTGTTGGAACCATATTACAACCGTTGAAACCATATTAAAAAATGTGCACGTGCCAATGTATATACCCGTGGTCACATATATATGAAAAGCGCGTGACCAAGGGCTGGGCTAGGCCCGGCCCGGTCACGACCCAACTATACAAACAAGCGGATTTAAATATAACCCAAAACATACATATATCAAGGTATGAGTGGTAGCGTGATTTCTTATCGGAGTTTGTATAAGTGTTTGTGCGGTGGGGAGGTCCAGGGGTCGAACCCCATGGACTCCATACATTTTACAAACAACAATAATAACCACTACCCAAACAACGAGTGACACGTGGCACCCACGGATTGGGCCACGTGTCCTCATACCATTTTCCACCAAAGGACATGTGTCACTTCCTGATTCGACAACTGTCAACCAACCAGATGTTGCCACGTCATTTGTACAGTCTATACGGTCCTGCCACGTCAAACTGTATGAACTGTACGGACTGTACAATCAACACCAAAATTTTTGCCTATTTGACTTGACGAACAGAACACGATATCTTCTCCATACGGAGCCCGTTTGACAAAGTAAATATACCTCCAGAATCAAGAAGATGAGATGGATGCAATGGCACTGGTTTTGTCGCATTCTGAGCACTTTGAAATTTTGAGCAAAATTTGATCCCCTGATCACACCTCCCCATTGGGAAGCTTTTGGACCTCTAAAAGACTATTTTCAGTCTATATGAAGATGAGGGTAAAGTTCCCTCACCCTTCCAACCTCAATCCACTTGGCCTTGCTTGGATTCGTCCCTTTAAGACCAACTCGCAAATACTCCACATTTCCTCGTTTTGAAGTTCGCATCCTCCTGTCAAGGATGGTATCTTCTGCCAGTTACGGTAGATAATGCGGAAAAAATCATCTATGGAAAGAATCGAACATGCTCTCATGATCATCAATCAATGGAGGCTCATACAACTTCAAATTCTCAACATTAACAAGCTGCAGCCACATGTGCATATAGGGAGGTAAATCTAAGCGAAAAGCATTGTTACCAATCTTGTCGACCATCTTGAAAGGACCATATCAAACTGGTTTCAACTTTTTACCTTCCCTTTAGCACTCTCCTTGCTGATGTAAAAATGACTTCATCTCAACTTGGAAGCGTGATCAACCGCGAACTTGTCATGTCTCGTTTGGCCCGTACTTGGCACGACTCGCCTGTTGCTCTTTGCACCACGTGTATTGGTGAGATTTGTTCAATGAACCTCTTCCTATCAATGTCATATTGACCATTGACAACAATATCTTTCCCAGATAAAATCTAAAGGATACTTGGAAAATAGCAAAACATGCTTCAAATGGCGGCGTTGGAGTTGAAGAGTGCTTAGCTTGACTGTAAGCATGCTGAATCTAGTGTAAATGATCATCCCAAAATTTAGGATGCTCACTGCAATATAAAACCCGAAGAAGATGCACCAGCATCACGATTTACCACCTGCAATGCGACCATCCTCTGCCCGGATGAAAGATGTGATCTTTTTGGATTTAGTGTCCATGAGTGCCCATAAACTTGACCAAAACTTCCAACAAATCTAGAACCCCGATCAGAAATAATGGACTTAGAAATCCAAAATATTTTAAGATTTTGAAAGAACAAGCTGTGTCGTTGTTGGTGATTTACTATCTTAGTAAAGGCATCAAAATACACATCTTTCTAAATCCAATCAACCACAACATAAAGATAATCATGACTCGTCTCGACATAGGCAAACCACCAACAAAATCATGGAAATACTTTCCCAAGATTAGAAGGAAATGGAAGTGGGTGTACAAACCCAACTTCGATTGCTAGGTTTACTTGTATCACCGCATAGCGAACATCCTCGAACATATCATTGAAACACTTTCATTCATCTTAGGCAAGACAGTGGCTAATTTGCAGTATCTTTGCAAATTAGCCTTTGTCTTGCCTACACCAAAATGACGACAATAAGAGAAGAATGTGCTTCCCTTATGATGTTGATTCTTTCCACAAGGAATACATGACTTGCCAAGATGATACAAAGTTATTATGCATGATAATCCAATTCTTCAACATGGTTAAAGAGTAGCACAAAGTTTCATACACTTCCTTAAAGTCGATATCTAAAGTATTATACATAACTTTCATGCATTATAAGACTCTTCTTAAGAATAACTGAAGCACAAATAATAGGCCTTGAAAGCATATCGGCAACTGTTAAAAATTCCCTTCTTATAGCATTAACCAAATGAAGCTGTTGAAGAAAAGCCATCCATCTAAAGTGCCTAGCATGTTGTAGCTTTGACTATGATTCTAAATATTGCAAAGGTTGATGATCGAGGTGAATAATGGTTTCTTTTCCCAACGAAATAATGATTCCATTGCATACCTTTTGAACCAATGCATACAATTCCTTATCATAAGTAGGATAATTAATCCGCGACACCGATGCGTGTCGAATGGAAACAAATGGAAACACCATCTTCAGCCTTAAACCACTCCCATTGCATAATTACTTGCATCGTCTAGATTTCAAAGGTTGTCTTAAATTTGGAAGTGCCAAAACCCATTGTTGGGCTGATCTTTTCTTTCAAAGTATCAAAGCACATTTGTTTGCTTGCCTCCCCATTGAAAAAACTTGCTTGACACTTGTCACATCACGTAATGGAGCTGCAATGGATGAAAAGTTGGCAATAAATTTTCTCCAATATTAAGCGGCTCCCAAAAAACTCTTACCTATGTCACATTGCTGGATCTGGACCATTCCAAAATAAATTTAACTTTAGAGGGATCAATTTTTTAATTCACCTCCACCAATAATATGACCTAAGTAAATAGGGTGAAGTTTTACCATATTCACATTTGGACAACTTCAAAACAAACATTATTTCCTCAAAACATCCAAACTTGTTTCACATGTGTATTATGCTCTTCCGAGTTGCTAAAGATCAAAATATCATCTAAGTAGACAATAACACCATCATCTAGAAAGGCCTTAAGACATCGTTCATAACTCTCATGAAGAAGTAGCGGGGTGCATTGCAAAGTCAAAAGGCATTACCATCCATTAAACAAACCTTGTAGTCTTAAAAGTTGTCTTCCATGTGTCTCCTGACAGATTACATCAACGGTGATAACCACTCCTTAAATCTAACTTAGTGGGAAATATTTGGCATCTTTTAATTGATCAAGCAAATCATCAATTCTTGGAAGGATAGCGATTTTTAAGCTGTAATTTTTGTTCCAGAAATACGAAATCAACACATTCACCACATACCATCTTTCTTTGGAACTAACCTGATTAGAGATCCACATGGATAGGCAGTACAATAGCAGCACTTGTCTAACAACTCCTGATTGTTTTTTAATCTCAACATTTCCATAACTGACATCTTACATACCAATGTTTGGAAGTGGACAATCTTGTTGTACTTGAATTTCATGTTGGATTCCTCTTTTTGGAGGCAACCCTTAGGTTCTTTAAACATGCCATCATGTTGATGCTCAATAACTTCAAATGAATCAGGTTTTAACTTTGCATCACAACCTTGATATGCGTTGAACATCATTTTTAGTTTGATCATTAAGAGAATAAAATTCTTAATGGCATTAACTATATATTCATTTGCCCAGCATTTATGATTGATAAATTCGCATTCTTAGTGTGAGCCCTAACAATATACTCAACCCCATCTTTTAAACAAATGATACTTATTCTCGTGATGATAGAAAGCTTTCTATCCATACAAATAAGGACTTCCCAACACAATACCACATATATCAGCGAAATCACATCAAGCTCTACCTCATCAGAAATTAGCAGTTATAGCAAACCTAATTTTACACTTCACGGTTACTGTAACTTAGCATTATCCCACATATCAACCAAGAGGGTATGGCTTAGGATGTGGACTTGTTTCGAACTTAAGTTTCTTAAACGGATCTCTTTTGAAATAAGGTTTGCTTGAGATCGGAGTCAAATATAGCGTGTCTATCTTAGTATGTTTTGGAACAACCTTATGAAAAGTTCAATTCTCGTTTCTCTTGTTGGTTACAATGACATTAGTATTACTTGAAGAGCTAGTGCTTGCAAGAGAACCATTACCTTGGTAACCCATGGTTCTTGATCTTCCGTTCATCACGAATCGAACCTAAATCTTCTTCGAATAGTCATGATCTTTGACTTCCCTTTGTTGTTGTTGCCAAAATTTTTAGGTCATCTTTCAGGATGAAACATCAACAATGTGCTTCATCATGGCCATCTTTTGAACAATGTTTGCATGTGAACTCCCTCTTTCTTCATAGTAGCATTATTTCTTCCATTGCCCTTGAACTTCTTCTTTTCCCTTTTCTCCGCTTAATTTTGAATGTCTTTTGTTGCACCCTCATGAATATAAGTTTCCTTCCCTTGCTTCCAAATGGTAGCACATTTAAACTTCATCTAGATTGAAAGGATTAAACATGAGTGTAATAAATATCTAAAATAACTATGTAAAGCACCAATATATTTGAGCAAAGTTCCTATGAATACAAATCAACTCCCAAAACCAAGCTCTTCTCCTAAATTCACGAGTAAAACTTTGTACATTCTTTTCTTTTGCTTGTCTAAAGTGCATACATTCATGGTTGCCTTTTGTTTATATGCTAATGGATAAAATTGTTTTAATTGCTATATTATGAAATCATTTCAAGAAAACAAAAATTTTCCATGCTTTTCATTTCCTCCCGAGTCTTAGATTCCCACACCAAATAGGAGTGTCAACCATCTAATCTTAATGAAGAAAGCTTAATTTTGGTTTCATCATCTTGAATCTTTGTATTCTACAATATACTTCAAATTGACGTATCGATTATCTAACTTTTTAGAATTAACTTCTCCATTATATATTGGCAATTCAAATTTTATATCAAGCTTTATTGGAAGGAATTTGCGAAGGAGTTTTACCATGCCCCTTGGAGAGTCCGGAAGAGGTCTTGGTGGTAGAAGAAGAAGAAGATGATGATGGAGGAGAGGGTGGTGGGCACCGATCCTCCATTTCCATGCGGGTTTGTCACCACGCCTCCTTGCCATTGAAGGGTTGGAGCCTTCACCTGTGACAATATGTTCCTTTCAATCAAGATCTTCATCATCTCTCTCACATCTGCTTGACAACCTTTGAGATCTTCTTCTTCTGTAGGAACACGTTCATGTCTTTCTGCATGAGCCATGCTTAGTGAATGTCTCACGAAACTGCGGTGAAAGATGAATATGCTTCCTCCTTGTCGGTTGAGAACTTGGCTCCATAAGTTGACCTTCTCCTCTTGTGAGTTTCAACCTTGTGAGCGTGAAACAAAACTTGCAAACAATCGTTTCAACCTTTTGAGCATCAGAAACAAAACTTGCAAACAATCAAGTCTTCAAAAACCAGTGCTCTGATACCAACTTGATCTAAAAATGAAGAAGACTTGAAAAACTTGAGAATTATTGCAAGTAAATGTTATGTGTTTAAAGAAAATGGATCAGTTTGCAACACATAAATTAAAGGATTACTTATGCAAATTTACATATATACAATAGCATAATCATTGAACATAAGCACATAAACACAACAATTTGATAAAGGAGTTCACCCCTCTCTTGGGCTACATCTCCTGGTCCAGCTTCCAATGGATCATTATTATTAATTGCTCAAATTGCTCAAAAAAATATCTTACAATGCTCAAACTGACAAACCGACTACTCCAATGGCTTCAGAGTGTCCCAAAACCCCTGTCTGGGATCTTTCGGCATCTCAATCAGTCGAAAAATGAAGAAGTTAGGCCTCCTGGAAATCTCCCTCTTCAAGCTTGTTGTCTCTGCATCTACAAAATGCACCCTTGTTGTTTGAACCTGGCTCACACGCAATTTAAAGCATGAAAACCCAAAACCGGGCGCAACCGTGCCAATGGTGCAAACCATAGAACGGTTAAGGGCGCGCCAGCCCCTAACCGCCTAGGCACTTGGGCGTATGGGTCATAGCACCGTGCGCTAAAATACATGGGGCTCCGTCCATATAACCGTTGGAACCATATTACAACTGTTGGAACCATATTACAACCATTGAAACCATATTACAAAATGCACGCGTTCCAATGTATATACCCGTGGTCACATATATATGAAAAGTGCACGACCAAGGGCTAGGTTAGGCCCGACCCGGTCACGGCCCCAACTATACCAACAAGCGGATTTAAATATAACCCAAAACATACATATATCAAGGTATGAGTGGTAGCGTGATTTCTTATCGGAGTTTGTATAAGTGTTTGTGCGGTGGGGAGGTCCAGGGGTCGAACCCCATGGACTCCATACATTTTACAAACAACAATAATAACCACTGCCCAAACAACGAGTGACACGTGGTGCCCACGGATTGGGCCACGTGTCCTCATACCATTTTCCACCAAAGGACACGTGTCACTTCCTGATTCGACAACTGTCAACCAACCAGATGTTTCCACGTCATCTGAATGGTCTGTACGGTCCTGCCACGTCAGACTGTACGGACTGTACAGACTATACAGTGAGTACCAAAATTTTTGCCTATTTGACTTGACGAACAGAACGCGATATCTTCTCCATACGGAGCCCGTTTGACAAAGTAAATATACCGTCGGAATCAGGAAGATGAGACAGACACAATGGCATTGGTTTCATCGCATTCCAAGCACTTTGAAATTTTGAGCAAAATTTGATCCACTGATCATTGAGTGATACAAAAATTTTCTTCCTATTGAGCCATGTAATCAATATTGATCCCCAGTTGAAGGAACATGTTGTCGTTTTCTTCCTATATACTTCACTCACTACCCAATCTGATTATGAATATCCTTGTATATTAATCTCATCAATTCCAATATATCTCAATATCCCACCTATGAAGTACTTGAGCACATGTTTTACTACTATCCATTGCATCTACCTCAACTCTACCATTAATTGACTCAAGGTGTTCGTAAAAAAACACGTATATGTCCTAGTGTTGACCAAATACATCAAGGACACTATCAACTTCCTATATAACCTAGGATCCACCAACTATGAATATTAAGTGACAACTTTCTTTAGGTTGGTAACCATGGGAATAAACATTAGTATACAATCCTCCATCCTGAATATTCTCAGGATATCCAAAGTGTAATTCCCTTGACCAAGTAAGATCTCTCTCAATATTTGCATTCCTTTACCCAATGAAACATAGAAAAATCATGATCATGTATCATATCCTTGGAAGAATAGATGATGGAAAAATTTGCAATCTACAACATGACATGTGTACGGGGGATGGGTGACATGATCATGATGGATCTTGAGTCTTGTCGACTTGTTGATTGGGTGCGTGGGTATAGTCTTCTTGTCAGTTAATTTAGTCTCCTAGCACATTGGATTTCTTGGCTTATTGGTCTAGATATGTTACGTTGCATCGGGGTTACTATCACGCCTATCGCCTGGAGACGACATGATTCCTAATCAGGGGATCATTGCGTGCCCTAATGGATAGAGACGAATGGTAACCTAGTCAGAGTTTGTGCTTTCCGATGTGGATGCGTTCACTGTAATTGATGTTGGTACTTGGTTTTGTAATGCCTCAATGCGTTTGTTTTTGCATGCCGTAGAGGTTTTCTAGTTACTGATCGTCAAGGTCGATGTGTCAGGTGGTTGATATTGTCCTTTAGCTTATGAGGGTTGTCTAGATCGTGTCAGGCGAGTAGCCGATTATATCTGCCTTTGATATTCACATGTTTCACCCAGTTGCATGATGTGCTAGTGTGGTGAGTCGTTGTTGTATGATGATTGATATGTGTGCATTGTGTTCTTCGTCAAGTTGTGTGGTCTAATTGTTGTCGTTGATTGCCTTTCTGTTTCAAAAAAAAAAACGTTCCACTTGCTTGCATCGCACGTGGTTGTAAAGAACGGGGTCGTTACATTTTTGAAAGATTCTCATCAATGGAAATATATTGAAGCTTGATTTCTCCCTTTAGATTCCTGTCTTGGATGGAGTGATACATGATTTCAATATTCTTGGACCTGTTATGGAGTAATGGATTCTCAAATATTTTGATACAACTATGATTATCAGAGTATGCCACTTTGGGCTCCCACTCCTGATAAAATAAACCTATAAGCAATTCATGAAGCCAATTGGATTCACAATTATCCATAATCATTGCGATAATTTCTGCCTTTGTTGAATTTAGTGATACCAAATTTTTCTTCCTATTGAACCATGTAATCAATATTGATCCCAAGTTGAAGAACACGTTGTGGTTCTCTTCCTATATACTTCACTCCCTACCCAATCTAATTTTGAATATCCTTGTATATTCACTCCATCACCTCCAATGTATCTCAATATCCCACCTTTTAAGTACCTGAGAACATGTTTCAATACTATCCATTGCATCTACCTCAACTCTACCATTAATTGACTCAAGGTTTTCATAAAAAAACATGTATATGTCCTAGTGTTGACCAAATACAACAAGGACACTATCAACTTCCTATATAAACTAGGATCCACCAACTATGAATATTAAGTGAAAACCTTCTTTAGGTTGGTAACCATAGGCATAACCATTAGTATACAATCCTCCATCCTGATTCTTCTCAGGAAATCCACAATGTACTTCCCTTCAGCAAGTAAGATCTCCCCCAATATTTTCATTCCTTTATCCAATGAAACATTGAAAAATCATGATCATGTATCATATCCCTGGAAGAATAGATGATGGAACAATTCTCAATCTACAAGGTGACATGTGTACAGGGGACGGATGACATGATCTTGATGGATCTTGTGTCTTGTCGACTTGTTTCTTGCGTGCGTGGGTATAGTCTTCTTGTCAGTTAATTCGATATCCTAGCGCGTTGGATTTCTTGGCTTATTGGTCTAGATATGTTATGTTGCATCGGGTTTACTATCACGCCTATCACCTAGAGACATCATGATTCCTGATGAGGGGATCATTTCACACCCTAATGGATAGAGACGAATGGTAACCTGGTCAAAGTTTGTGCTTCCTGATGTGGATATGTTCATTGTAATTGATGTTGGTACCTGGTTCTATAATGCCTCAATGCATTTCGTTTTGTGCACCGTAGAGGTTTTCTAGTTATTGATCGTCGAATTCGATGTGTTGGGTGGTTGATATTGTCCTCTAGCTTGTGAGGGTTGTCTAGATTGTGTCGGGCGGGTAGCCGATTATATCATCCTTTGATATTCACATGTTTCACCCAATTGCATGATGTGCTAGTGTGGTGAGTCATTGTTGTATGATGCCTGATCTCTGTACATTGTGTTCTTCGTCAATTTGTGTGGTCTAATTGTTGTCGTTGATTTCCTTTCTGTTTCAAAAAAAAAAAAGTTCCACTTGCTTGCATCGCACGTGGTTGTAAAGAACGGGGTCGTTACATTTTTGCAAGTTTCTCATCAATGGAAATATATTGAATCTTGATTTCTCCCTTTAGATTCCTGTCTTGGATGGAGTGATACATGATTTCAATATTCTTGGACCTTTTATGGAGAAATAGATTCTCAAATAGTTTGATACAATTACGATTATTAGAGTATGCCACTTTGGGCTCCCACTCCTGATAAAATAAACCTATGAGAAATTCGCGAAGCCAATTGGATTTACAATTATCCATAATCATTTCTATAAACTCTTCCTTTGCTAAATTGAGTGTTACAAAAATTTTCTTCCTATTGAGCCATGTAATCAATATTGATCCCAAGTTGAAGGAACACATTGTGGTTCTCTTCCTATATACTTCACTCCCTACTCAATATGATTCTTAATATCCTTGTATATTCACTCCATCACCTCCAATATATCTCAATATACCACCTATGAAGTACATGAGCACATGTTTCACTACTATCCATTGCATCTAACTCAACTCTATCGTTAATTGACTCAAGGTGCTCATAAAAAAACATGTATATTTCCTAGTGTTGAAAAAATACATAAAGGACACTATCAACTTCCTATATAACCTAGGATCCACCAACTATGAATATTAAGTGAAAACCTTCTTTAGGTTGGTAACCATGGGCATAACCATTAGTATACAATCCTCCATCCTGAATCTTCTCAGGATATCCATAGTGTACTTCCCTTGACCAAGTAAGATCTCTCCCAATATTTGCATTTGTTTACCCTATGAAACATAGAAAAATCATGATCATGTATCATATCCTTGGAACAATAGATGATGGAAAAAATCTCAATCTACAAGGTTACATGTGTACGGAGGAAGAGTTTATAAGAATGATTATGGATAATTGTGAATCCAATTGGCTTCACGAATTTCTTATAGGTTTATTTTGTCAAGAGTGGGAGCCCAAAGTGGCATACTCTGATAATCATAGTTGTATCGAACTCTTTGAGAATCCATTTCGCGTGCTAATGGATAGAGACGAATGATAAACTGGTCGGAGTCTATGCTTCCCGATGTGGATGTGCTCACTGTAATTGATGTTGGTACTTGGTTCTGTAATGCCTCAATGCATTTGGTTTTGTGTGCCGTAGAGGTTTTCTAGTTACCAATCATCGAATTATATGTGTCTGGTGGTTGATATTGTCCTCTAGCTTGTAGGCATTGTTTGTATTGTGTCGGGCGGGTAGCCGATTTTATCTGACTTTGATTCTCACATGTCTCTCCCAGTTACATGATGTGCTAGTGTGTTGAGTCATTGTTGTATGATGCCTGATCTACGTGCATTGGGTTCTTTGTCAAGTTGTGTGGTCTAATTGTTGTCGTTGATTGCCTTCCTATTTAAAAAAAAACAAAACCACTTGCTTGCATCTCACGTGGTTGTAAAGAACGAGGTTGTTACTTTTTTTCAACTTTCTCATCAATGGAAATATATTGAAGCTTGATTTCTCCCTTTAGATTCATGTCTTTGATGGAGTGATACTTGATTTCAATATTCTTGGACCTGTTATGGAGTAATGGATTCTCAAAGAGTTCGATACAACTATGATTATCAGAGTATGCCACTTTGGGCTCCCACTCGTGATAAAATAAAACTATTAGCAATTCGTGAAGCCAATTGGATTCACAACTATCCATAATCATTGCTATAAACTCTGCCTTTTCTGAATTGAGTGATACAAAAATTTTCTTCCTATTGAACCATGTAATCAATATTGATCCCAAGTTGCAGGAACATGTTGTGGTTCTCTTCCTATATACTTCACTCCCTACCCAATCTGATTCTGAAAAATTGTATATTCACTCCATCACCTCCAATATATCTCAATATCCCACCTATAAAGTACCTAAGAACATGTTTCACTACTATCCATTGCATCTACCTCAACTCTACCATTAATTGACTCAAGGTGTTCGTAAAAAAACATGTATATGTCCTAGTGTTGACCAAATACATCAAGGACACTATCAACTTCCTATATACCATAGGATCCACCAACTATGAATATTAAGTGACACCTTCTTTAGGTTGGTAACCATGGGCATAACCATTAGTATACAATCCTCCATCCTAAATCTTCTCAGGACATCCACAATGTACTTCCCTTTACCAAGTAAGATCTCTCCCAATATTTGCATTCCTTTACCCAATGAAACCTAGAAAAATCATGATCATGTATCATATCCCTGGAAGAATATATGATGGAAAAATTCTCAATCTAAAGGGTGACATGTGTACGGGGGATGGGTGACATGATCATGATTGATCTTGTGTCTTGTTGACTTGTTTGTTGGGTGTGTGGGTATAGTCTTCTTGTCAGTTAATTCGGTCTCCTAGCGTGTTGGATTTATTGGCTTATTGGTCTAGATATGTTATGTTGTGAGAGAGTTACTATCATGCCTATCGCCTGGCAATGACATGATTCCCGATGAGGGGATCATTGCACACCCTAATGGATAGAGATGAATGATAACCTGGTCGGAGTCGGTGCTTCCTAATGTGGATGTGTTCGCTATAATTGATGTTGGTACTTGGTTCTGTAATGCCTCAATGCGTTTGGTTTTGTGCGTCATAGAGGTTTTCTAGTTACTAATCATCGAATTCGATGTGTTGGGTGGTTGATATTTTCCTCTAGCTTGTAGGTGTTGTCTGGATTGTATCGGGCGGGTAGTCGATTTTATCTGCCTTTGATTTTCGCATGTTTTGCCCAGTTGCATGATGTGCTAGTATGTTGAGTCATTGTTGTATGATGCCTGATCTGTGTGCATTTTTTTATTCATCAAGTTGTGTGGTCTAATTGTTGTCGTTGATTTCCTTCCTATTTAAAAACAAAAAAAATTCCACTTGCTTGCATCGCACATGGTTGTAAAGAATGGGATCGTTACATTTTCGCAACTTTCTCATCAATGGAAATGTATTGAAGCTTGATTTCTCCCTTTAGATTCTTGTGTTGGATGGATTGATACATGATTTCAATATTCTTGGACCTGTTGTGCAGTAATGGATTCTCAAAGAGTTCAATACAACTATGATTATCAGAGTATGTCTCTTTGGGCTCCCACTCATGATAAAATAAACCTGTAAGAAATTCGTGAAGCCATTTGGATTCACAATTATCCATAATCATGGATATAAACACTGCCTTTTCTTAATTGAGTGATACAAAATTTTCTTCCTATTGAACCATGTAATCAATAATGATCCCAAGTTGAAGGAACACATTTTCGTTCTCTTCCTATATACTTCACAACCTACCCAATCTGATTTTGAATATCCTTGTATATTCACTCCATCATCTACAATATATCTCAATATCCCACCTATGAAGTACCTAACCACATGTTTCACTACTATCCATTGCATCTACCTCAACTCTACCGTTAATTGACTCAAGGTGTTCGTAAAAAAACATGTATATGTCCTAGTGTTGACCGAATACATCAAGGACACTATCAACTTCCTATATAACCTAGGATCCACCAACTATGAATATTAAGTGACAACCTTATTTAGGTTGGTAACCATGGGCATAACCATTAGTGTACAATCCTCCATCCTAAATCTTCTCAGGATATCCACAGTGTACTTCCCTTGACCAAGTAAGATGTCTCCCAATATTTGGTTTCCTTTACCCAATGAAACATAGAAAAATCATGATCATGTATCATATCCTTGGAAGAATAGATGATGGAAAAATTCTAAATCTACAAGGTGACATGTGTACGGGGGATGGGTGACATGATCATGATGGATCTTGTGTCTTGTCAACTTGTTTCTTGGGTGTGTGGGTATAGTATTCTTGTCAGTTAACTTGGTCTCCTAGAGCATTTGATTTTTTGGCTTATTGGTCTAGATATGTTATGTTGTGTCGGGGTTACTATCACACCTATCGCTTGGCAAGGACATGATTCTTGATAATGGCATCATTGCATGCCCTAATGGATAGAGACGAATGATAAAGTGGTCAGAGTTTGTGCTTCCCGATGTTGATGTGTTCACTCTAATTGATGTTGGTACTTGGTTCTGTAATGCCTCAATGCATTTGGTTTTGCACGTCGTAGAGGTTTTGTAGTTACTGATTGTCTAAGTCAATGTGTCAGGTGGTTGATATTGTCCTCTATCTTGTAGGCATTTTTTGGATTGTGTCGAGCGGGTAGCTGATTTTATCTGCCTTTGATTTTCACATGTTTCGCCCAGTTGAATGATGTGCTAGTGTGTTGAGTCGTTGTTGTATGGTTCCTGAGCTGCGTGCGTTTTCTTCTTCGTCAAGTTGTGTGTTCTAATTGTTGTCGTTGATTGCCTTCCTGTTTAAAAAAAAAAAAATCCACTTGCTTGCGTCGCACGTGGTTGTAAAGAATGGGGTCATTACATTTTTTCAACTTTCTCATCAATGGCAATATATTGAAGCTTGATTTCTCCCTTTAGATTCTTGTCTTGGATAGAGTGATACATGATTTCAATGTTCATGGAATTTTTATGGAGTAATTGATACTCAAAGAGCTCGATACAACTATGATTATTAGAGTATGCCACTTTGTGCTCCCACTCCTGATAAAATAAATCTATAAGCAATTCGCGAAGCCAATTGGATTCACAATTATCCATAATCATTGCTATAAACTCTGCGTTTGCTGAATTGAGTGATACAAAATTTTTATTCCTATTGAACCATGTAATCAATATTGATCCCAAGTTGAAGGAACATGTTGTGGTTCTCTGCTTATATTCTTCACTCCCTACCCAATCAAATTCTAAATATCCTTGTATATTCACTCCATCACCTCCAATAGGTCTCAATATCCCACCTATGAAGTACCTAAGCACATGTTTCACTACTATCCATTGCATCTACCTCAACTCTACTGTTAATTAACTCAAGGTGTTCGTAAAAGAACATGCATATGTCTTACTGTTGACCAAATACATCAAGGACACTATCAAATTCCTATATAACCTAGGATCCACCAACTATGAATATTAAGTGACAACCTTCTTTAGGTTGGTAACCATTGGCATAACGATTAGTATACAATCCTCCATCTTCAATATTCTCAGGATATCCACAGTGTACTTCCCTTTACCAAGTAAGATCTCTCCCAATATTTTCATTCCTTTAGCCAATGAAACATACAAAAATCATGATCATGTATCATATCCCTGGAAGAATAGATGATGGAAAATTTCTCAATCTACAAGGTGAAATGTGTACGGGGGATGGGTGGATTGATCATGATGGATCTTGTGTCTTGTCGACTTGTTTCTTGAGTGCGTGGGTACAGTCTTCTTGTTAGTTAATTCGGTCTCCTAGTGCGTTGGATTTCTTAGCTTATTGGTCTAGATATGTAATGTTTCGTCGTGGTTGCTATCACACCTATCGCCTAGCGACGACATGATTCCTGATGAGGGGATCATTGCAGGCCCTAATAGATAGAGACAAATGATAACCTGGTCAGAGTCTGTGCTTCCCGATGTGGATGTGTTCGTTGTAATTTTTATTGGTACTTGGTTCTATAATGCCTCAATGTGTTTGGGTCTGCGCATCGTACAATTTTCTACTTACTGATTGTCGAAGTCGATGTGTCAGGTGGTTGATATTGTCCCTTATCTTGTAGGCGTTTTCTGGATTGTGTCGTGCAGGTAGTCGATTTTGTCTTCCTTTGATTTTTGCATGTTTCACCGAGTTAAATGATGTGCTAGTGTGTTGAATCGTTGTTGTATGATGCATGATCTGTCTGCACTGTGTTCTTTATCAAGTTGTGTGGTCTAATTGTTGTCGTTGTTTTCCTTATTTTTAAAATAAATAAATAAATCCACTTCCTTGCATCACACGTGGTTGTAAAGAATGGGGTATATACATTTTTGCAACTTTCTCATCAATGGAAATATATTGAAGCCTGATTTCTCCCTTTAGATTCCTGTCTTGGATGGAATGATACATGATTTCAATATTCTTGGACCTATTATGGAGTAATGGATTCTCAAAGAGTTTAATACAACTATGATTATCAGAGTATGCCACTTTTGGCTCCCACTCCTGATAAAATAAACCTATAAGCAATTCCCAAAGCCAATTGGATTCAAAATTATCCATAATCATTGCTATAAACTTTGCCTTTGTTGAATTGAGTGATACAAAAAAACTCTCCCTATTGAACCATGTAATCAATATTGATCCCAAGTTGAAGGAACACATTGTAGTTTTGTTCCTATATACTTCACTCCCTACCCAATCTGATTCTGAATATCCTTGTATATTAACTCCATCACCTCCAATATATCTCAATATCCCACCTATGAAGTAACTAAGCACATGTTTCACTACTATCCATTTCATCTACCTCAAATCAACCGTTAATTGACTCAAGGTGTTCGTAAAAAAACATGTATATGTCCTAGTGTTGACCAAATACATCAAGGACACTATAGACTTCCTATATAACCTAAGATACACCAACTATGAATATTAAGTGACAACCTTCTTTAGGTTGGTAAGCATGGGCATAACCATTAGTATACAATCCTCCATTCTGAATCTTCTCAGGATATCCATAGTGTACTTCCCTTTACCAAGTAAGATCTCTCCCAATATTTGTATTCCTTTAGACAATGAAACATAGAAAAATCATGATCATGTATCATATCCCTCGAAGAATAGATGATGGAAAAATTCTCAATATACAAGGTGACATGTGTATGGGGGATGGGTGACATGATCATGATAGATCTTGTGTCTTGTTGACTTGTTGCTTTGGTGCGTGGGTATAGTCTTCTTGTTAGTTAATTCAGTCTCCTTCCACGTTGGATTTCTTGGTTTATTGGTCTATATATGTTACGTTGCGTCGAGGTTACTATCATGCCTATTTCCTAGAGACGGCATGATTCCTGATGAGGGGATCATTATGTGCCCTAATTCATAGAGATGAATGGTAACCTGGTCGGAGTCTGTGCCTCCTGATGTGGATTTGTTTGTTGTAATTGATGTTGGTACCTGGTTCTATAATGTCTCAATGCGTTTGGTTTTGCGCACCGTAGAGGTTTTCTAGTTACTGATCGTCGAATTCGATATGTCGAGTGGTTGATATTGTCCTCTAGCTTGTAGGCGTGGTCTGGATTGTGTCGGGCGGGTAGCCAATTTTATCTGCCTTTGATTTTTGCATGTTTTTCCCAGTTGCATGATGTGCTAGTGTGTTGAGTCATTGTTGTATGATGCTTGATATGCGTGCGTTGGGTTCTTCATCAAGTTGTGTGGTTTAATTGTTGTTGTTGATTTCCTTCCTGTTTAAAAAAAAAAAAAAAATCCACTNGTTGTACAGAACAGGGTCGTTACATTTTTGCATCTTTCTCATCAATGGAAATATATTGAAGCTTGATTTCTCCCTTTAGATTCCTGTCTTGGATGGAGTGATACATGATTTCAATATTCTTGGACTTGTTATGGAGTAATGGATTCTCAAAGAGTTCGATACAACTATGATTATCAGAGTATGCCACTTTGGGCTCCCACTCTTGATAAAATAAACCTATAAGCAATTCGTGAAGCCAATTGGATTCACAATTATCCATAATCATTGCTATAAAATCTACCTTTGCTTAATTGAGTGATACAAAAATTTTCTTCCTATTGAACCATGTAATCAATCTTGATCCCAGGATGAAGGAACACGTTGTGGTTCTCTTCCTATATACTTTACTCCCTACCCAATCTGATTTTGAATATCCTTGTATATTCACTCCATCACCTCCAATATATCTCAATATCCCACCTATGAAGTACCTGAATGCATGTTTCACTACTATCCATTGCATCTACCTCAACTCTACCGTTAATTGACTTAAGGTGTTCGTAAAAAAACATGTATATGTCCTAGTGTTTACCAAATACATCAAGGACACTATTAAATTCCTATATAACCTAGGATCCATGAACTATGAATATTAAGTGGCAAACTTATTGAGGTTGGTAACCATGGGAATAACCATTAGTATACAATCCTCCATCCTGAATCTTCTCGAGATATCCACAGTGTACTTCCCTTGACCAAGTAAGATCTCTCCCAATATTTGCATTCCTTTACCCAATGAAACATAGAAAAATCATGACCATGTATCATATCCCTGGAATAATAGATGATGGAAAAATTCTCAATCTACAAGGTGACATGTGTATGGGTGATGGGTGACATGATCATGATGGATCTTATGTCTTGTCGACTTGCTGCTTGGGTGAGTGGGTATAGTATTCTTGACACTTAATTCAGCCTCCTAGCACGTTGGATTTCTTGGCTTATTGGTCTAGATATGTTATGTTGAGTCGGGGTTACTATCATGCCTATCGCCTGGCAATGGCATGATTCCTGATGAGGGGATCATTGCGTGCCCTAATGGATAGAGACGAATGGTAACCTAGTCAGAGTTTGTGCTTCCCGATGTGGATGTGTTCATTGTAATTGATGTTGGTACTTGGTTCTGTAATGCCTCAATGTGTCTTATTTTGCGCGCCGTAGAGGTTTTCTAGTTACTGATCGTCGAAGTCGATGTGTCGGGTGGTTGATATTGTATGGATTTTGTTAGGCAGGTAGCCGATTTTATCTTCCTTAGATTTTCGCATGTTTTGCCCAGTTGCATGATGTGCTAGTGTGTTGAGTCTTTGTTGTATGATGCCTGATCTGCGTGCATTGTGTTCTTTGTCAAGTTGTGTAGAAATTTCAATACAAATTAAGTATTTCCTGCGATTCTCCTTATCTAACAATTACGCCACTCTTAAATATAGACTTGCTTCTACTATTATTCTTGCGAAAAATTAAACCA
The DNA here is from genome assembly GCA_010110895.2 of Picea sitchensis. Taxonomy (NCBI): domain Eukaryota; kingdom Viridiplantae; phylum Streptophyta; class Pinopsida; order Pinales; family Pinaceae; genus Picea; species Picea sitchensis. The sequence continues at coordinate 40,381 of SNQJ01S0050518.1, forward strand.
CGATCACAACCACAATCACAAAGTGAAATATCAAGAACACATAACACAGAAGTTTTACCAGGAAAGCATAAAGCTAAAAACCCCACTATCATATATTATGTATATCATGAATCATGAAACAATCTCATACAAAACTCTAATCCAAGATATTTCAGTACAATACAATCGTCTCACACTGTCATACACAAATCAGCAAATACATGTGCCAATTCCTGTGTCTAGATAGCTTGCCTCCTCTGCACAATCTCTGCAATTCGAATTCTCACAAAATGATTATTTTAATTGCCTAGTTTTCACATGCTCAAAAGCATATCCACTGCATATGTTATCAAATCACAATTGATAGCCAAACTGTCCCTTTCACCTATTATATCAATTGGGTCTCAACTGTATCTGACATGCATGTAGTTAACCGTGGTGAATCTTGAGTTGCAAGTGAGTTCACTGATTAAATAAACTCTCACTAGTGCATCTTTAGTTACAACTAGTACAACTAATCTTAACTCACTTAACTACAATTATAGTTCTGTTACAAATCCAACTCACTCAATTATGAATGAAATAATAGATTAATATTTATTGTCTAATTTAATTAAGGGAAAAGTAAATTAGACACACGTTTCTTGTTGATTTTTCAACACTCCCTCTCAACAAGAAAAGGGATTATCCTTCACCCCAATCCTGTCTCTATGATATTCGAATTTTCTCCTAGTGAGCGCCTTCATCAGAATGTCTGCATCCTGATCTTCCATAGGAATGTATTGAAGCAACATGATCTTCTGCTACACACAATCTCTGAGATGATGATACCAGATATCTATATGCTTAGATCTATCATGAAACACAAGATTAATCGAGAGTTTAATGCAACTCTGATTATCACAATAAATCACTGTCGGATATAAATGAGAACCAAACAAACCAACCAAGTTCTTTCTCATCTAGATAGCCTCACATTCAGCTTGGCTTGTTTCCATGTATTCCGCTTTCACTGAACTAAGTGCCACAGATCTCTATTTCCTACTGTAACAAGAAACAATTGTAGATCTGATACTAAAGATCCCTCCTGATGTGCTCTTTCTGTCTGTTGGGTTGCTCACCCAACCTGCATCCGTGAAGCCATTCAACTTCACCTCATCTATCTATCTATACCATAATCCATACTCAGATGTGCTCTTTAGATATCTCAGGACATGCTTACCCGCCTTCCAAAAGAGTCTGGTAGGCTTAACCATCGCTTGACTTAGTTGGTTAACCGCATAGAAAATGTCCAGTCTCGTGTTCACTAAATACATTAGCGAACCCACTAACTGTCAATAGATAGTAGCATCCACTACCTCTAAAGAAGTAACATTCTCTTTCCTCCAGTTTCCTGGAAGAGGGGTATCCATGGGTTTGCATCCCTCCATGTGAAACTTACCCAGTATCTCTCTTGCATACTTTCCTTGAGACACAAAAAGTTCACCATCTCGCTGCCATATTTCCAAACCAAGGAAATAATGAAGAAGGCCCAAATCCTTCATCTAAAACTCCTTTGCAAGGTCATCCTTGCATGAGTGTATCAATTTCTCATCACCAGTAAGTATCAAATCATCAACATAAAGCACAATGATTAAAATCTTACCCTCCACCACAATTTGGTATAGGTTTGCATCCGCTTCACATTTGGTGAAGCCCAAACCAGTGAAATAGCTATATATCCGAGTGTACCAAGCACGAGGTGCTTGCTTCAGCCCATACAATGCTCTCTTGATTCTGCACACATGTGAATCTCTGTTAAAGGTCTCAAAACCTTCTGGTTGTTCGATGTACACTTCTTCCTCAATGGTCCCATTGAGGAACACAGTTTTTACATCTATCTGATGAATGCCCCAGCCCATCTGTGTTGAGAGTGCAAGGATGGATCTTATGGAAGAGTACCTTGTGATAGGTGCAAAGGTCTCATCATAATCTATCCCCTCGATCTGTGAGAATCCCCGGGCCACAAACCTAGCCTTGTATTTCTCCACACTCCCATCAACAGCTTGCTTTACCTTGTAGATCCATCTCGAACCTACCAC
>SNQJ01S0050518.1:46639-60526 GCA_010110895.2 Picea sitchensis
CTTGAGACAATGTGGTCTCATACTCCCTCCAATAAAATCCTCCTCCCCTTCGCCACTTTCTTTTGCCATGCATCAAGATTTGCAGTGTCTGTCGCATCCGGCTTAGGAACATCGTTGTCAATGTAACCCTTCAATCCATTGTATTCAAGCACCGCTTCCATCCTGTCCTTCCAAGCAATGTAGTTTGAGCTTCCCTTGAGTGCATACTCCAACCTCAAGCCATTGAAAGACATTTTCGATCTTGAATCAAGTGTCGCACCAAGAAAATCTTGCAAATTCGAATGTTATCCAAGCACCAAAACTCAAATGCTGCAATCCCTCTTCCTTGGGAGGTTTTCACCCCACCTGAGAGTAGTCTAAGGGAAGTTCGCACCATGCCTATGTGTAGCCTGCGAACTTGCCTGGGAATTTCTCACCCTGCTTCACTATAGTGTGAGGGAAGTTTGCACCCTACTTCACTGTAGCCTTCAAACCCTAGTACTTAATTTCAATACAAATTAAGTGTTTCCTGCGATTCTCCCGATATAACAATTACACTACTGTTAAATACAGAATGGCTTCTACTATTATTCTTACGTAAAATTAAACCACGATCACAACCACAATCACAAAGTGAAATATCAAGAACACATAACACAAAAGTTTTACCAGGAAAGTGTAAAGCTAAAAACCCCACTATCATATATTATGTATATCATAAATCATGAAACAATCTCATACAAAAATCTCATCCAAGAGCTCTCAGTACAATACAATCATCTCACACTATCATACACAAATCAACAAATACATGTGCCAATTCATGTGTCCAAACAACTTGCCTCCTTTGCATAATCTCTGCAATTCGAATTCTCACAAAATGATTATTTTAATTGCCTAGTTTGCACATGCTCATAAGCATATCCACTTCATGTGTGATAAAATCACAACTGATAGCCAAACAGTCCCTTTCACCTGTTATCTCAACTGTGTCTCCACTGGATCTAACATGCATGTAGTTAACTGTGGCAAATCTCCAGTTGCATGTGAGTTCACTGATTAACTGAACTCTCACTAGTGCATGTTTAGTTACAACTAGTACAACTGATCTTAACTCACTTAACTACACTTATAGTTCTGTTACAAATCCAACTCACTCAGTTATGAATGAAATAATAGATTAATATTTATTGTCTAATTTAATTAATGGAAAAGTAAATTAGACACATGTTTCTTGTTGACTTTTCAACAAGTTGTGTGGTCTAATTGTTGTCGTTGATTTCCTTCTTGTTTAAAAAAAAACTAAAAATTGCACTTCCTTGTGTCACATGTGGTTGTAAAGAACGGGGTCATTACATTTTTGCATCTTTCTCATCAATGGAAATATATTGAAGCTTGATTTCTCCCTTTAGATTCCTTTCTTGGATGGAGTGATACATGATTTCAATAGTCTTCGACCTATTATGGAGTAATGGATTCTCAAAGAGTTCGATACAACTATGATTATCAGAGTATGCCACTTTGGTCTCCCACTCCTGATAAAATAAACCTATAATCAACTCGCGAAGCCAATTGGATTCACAATTAAATCATTGATATAAACTTTGCCTTTGATGAATTGAGTAATACAAAATTTTTCTTCCTATTGAACCATGTAAACAATATTGATCCCATGTTGAAAGAACACATTGTGGTTCTCTTCCTATATACTTCACTCCCTACCCAATCTGATTTTGAATATCCTTGTATATTCACTCCATCACCTCCAATATATCTCAATATCCCACCTATGAAGTACCTGAGCACATGTTTCACTACTATCCATTGCATCTATGAAAATAATAGTGGAGTGTGATGAGACAAATTTGGTGTGACAAGCAAGAAAGTTGATTAGGACCGAATGAGTGGAAGTTTGGCAGTCAAGTGAGAAAGTCAGCAGGGTGTTCTCACAGTATGGTGGGGTGACTGGGTAAGTGCACTACAGAGAAATTGCAACAATTTGAAGACTCATGACTTGGATCTTTCACTCCTATTGTCTATAGGCATTGGGTGCTCTATAAACCAGAATGTGATTTGTTGCATCAATTTTGATTAGATTCTCTTAAAATAATAGTTTCTATTGTTGGAGATGAGTTGGAGCTCATTTGTTAGAAGATTTGCTCAAAACTTCTATCCTTCTTTGATGATTGAAATGATCAACGATCATTCTTGAACGTTTTCATAAAAAAAGGTAGATTTAGTCTATTTCATTTATTCAAAGATGTCTAGTTTAATTTAGACAGAAGTGTGTCCACATATAACTAACTGGACATTTATTTGGTCAAGATATGTCCACAATATAATTTGTATGCATCCACATACTTAGTTTAGACATAATTATGTCCATGTAAAACTAAATGGACTTCTATTTTATCAATGTATGTACATAATATAATCGTTATGTGACCACATATAGTTAGTTGAACTGAAACAAAGACATTATAAATAGGGATGTGCTCTAATAGAGTAACAAGTTGATGAAAAGAGAAGGAAAAGGTCCTTAATTTTTCAAAGGAACTGAACTAGAGATATATCAGATCATTTTGAATTTTAGAAAAGGGTATTGAGAAAGGTATAGTTGTGTAAGGAATTAGATAAAATGTAGGGAGGCAGGGTGGTGCAGGGGAGAGGGCTATTGTTCTCACTCTTCAGGTTGGTTCCTGAGAGGATTGGTCTCCTCATCATTTTTAACAGGTTGGTGCCTGAGAGGATTTGTTTCCTCATCATTTTTAATAGGTTGGTTCCGAACAAGATTTGTTTCCTCATCATTTTTAACAATTTAGTTCCTGAGAGGATTGGTGTCCTCATCATTTTTAACAAGTTAGTGAAACGTGTGGGTTCCTATCGAGATGAAAATTTTGTAAATTGTAAGTTGGTTCTTGTAGAAGAACATAAAGAAACATGTTTTGTGGTTTTCTCATGCATTGGGTTTCCACGTAAAAATCTCGGTTTATTGTCTTTTATGTGTTGTTTTTATTTCTATATGCATTGGTGATTAAGTCAGCACTTCAAAATAACATTGGATCATTAAAATAAAAGAAAATTGAGAAAATTGCAAAAAGACTTATTCACCCCCCCTCTCTGTATCACTATGAGTCTCAACAATTGTTATCAGAGCTAGGCTTCTTTAGTAACATCCTAGCAACTGGAAGGAAGGTCACACAAAAAGTATGGAAAGTCAATATTCCTCTTCTTCTTCAATGAGACTCCATCTATTCAATGGAACAAAATTTTCCTTTTGGAAAATTATAATGAAGACCTACTTGATGTCTCTTGGTATGGAAGTCTAGCATATCATGGTAAATGGTTATAAAATCCTAAAAACTCCTCCAATTGATGAATATGGTAAGAAAAATTACTAAAATAATTCAATAGCTATGAATTATATCCAATATGGTCTTGTAGAAACATAATTTGTTAAGGTGATGCATTTGGAATCCACAAAGGAAATATGGGACAAAATGGTAAAAAAATTATGAAGGAGATGAGAAAGTAAAGTTTTCCAAACTTCAAGCTAATAGAATGAAATTTGAAAGCCTAAGGATAAGTAAAGATGGAAATGTTGCAGTTTTGTATCTCAGAGTGGATGAGATTGTAAACACGATGAAAGGGCTAGGTGAGAATATTTAACAAGCTATGGTGGTTCAAAAGCTACTGGTATCGCTTCCCTCAAGACTTGATGCAAAGTTTTCTTCTATAGAAGAAATGCATGAAATATATAAAATAACTATGGATAAGCACCATGGAATTCTAATTTCTTATGAGATGAGGACTAGGAAAGAACAACCATATCTAAAGGATACAATCTTCAAGGCATCTATCAAATCATGAACATCTCAAGATCATGATTCATCTGAAAGCTTCTCAGATGAAGAAGAAGCTAAATTTGTAAGGAAATTGAAGAGGGGCTCTGGGAAGTATAAAGGTATGTTACGATTCAAATTCCTTCATTGTGGTAAAGTTGATCATTTTGCATCTAAATTTCATTTCAAATAAAACAACAAAAATGAAAAAGAAAGAAAATTCAAGGATAAACCTAGGGAGTTTAAAAATAAAAAGTATCTTTAAAGGAACATTTTTTATTCAAGACAGGATAGCATCAACTCTTTAGACATTGAATAAGAAAAATATGAGACAGATACAATTCAATATGAAAATATTCTCATGGATTTGGAGAAACAAAAAACTGATCAAGAAAAAATAGACACATAAGAGTGTGAATTTTTATTCAACATGGAAGGAGAAGTCATTAGTGCTATGGAGGAAATATCCTAACTCAAGAAAAAGAATAGACTAAGAAAAGAACAGTTAAAATTTTATAAATAAAAAGACTGTAACACCTCGGGTTTCGAACCCCCATTTTAAATAATGTATTGTTACAATGATGAGAGGCATGAGTTCCCAAACAATTATTAAAGGGCCAGTATACCCAAGAAATGTAATGTTTTTTATCATTATTAATAATAAACACATCGTTGGCTACTAGATGGAAAAGGACTAGAGTTATAGGGGGCTATGATTCCACAAGAGAGGGGGATTGAGGGGATAAATGTTATTCCCATGCTAATTACCCATTTTTCCTAAGGGAGGGGATCAATTACGTGAGATTCTCGGGGAAGGACAGGAGGTTCTTCATGCCCCACAAAAATACTTACACCTATCCCTGGCCTGATTGTGGGGTTATTCGTTGGCTCATCTGCTCCTTCACTTTGACATTCATACCATTCTTTCCCTCACACCCTTTCATGCACTCACTTACCCATTCACTGATCCATCCTCACCTGCATCTTGGTGGGGTAAAGGGAAAGGTACTACTAAATATTAGCCATGTGATAGTTGGATGTAATGGTTGCTGGTGCAATCCAACCATGACTTGGGGCTTGCATGTCTGAGGTGCATTGGTCTGTGCCCTATTTTTCTCACAACTGTGAGTCCTGAGAGTTCCAGCATTATGATTCTGGACCAGCTATGCTAGACGCCCTAGATAAAGGAGAAGGACTAACTGAGGACTGCGTGGCAGAGAAGGGTGGAGGTCCATTCTCTCGGGTGGTACAGGTTGGGTAGCATAGAGTTGGGTACTTGGATTGTTGTGGGTGTTGGGAAACCTGTGAGAGGTTGAGAGATGATTATTTTGGGAACCCAAGCACACTCTCGAACTGTCCTTGTGGATTAATAGCCCTAGCTCGAGGGTGACACTACTGTTGAGATTTGGAGCAGTGATGTCTACGGTTGGGTGGAACTTCCTTTGTCTGTAGCCAGTTGGTGTCTCCTTTTTATAAAGATAAGTGTTATCTGTTGTGATATTATTATCTATGTATGAATGCATTTTGATGTGTATTTTTAATTATCATTTAACTAAATATTAGATTATGCATGCTTGTTGGATATTGTTGTGCATGTCGTTAAATATTTTATCTTATGCACCCTTATTAAATAAGAAGGTACTGGTAAGAGTACGAAGTCCAATGGTGGGATTGAAGGTAGCATACCCCGACCCGTGGGTGGCTAGGGATGTTACAGATTGGTATCTGAGCTTCTAGTTGAAACATCAGGCTGGTATGGTCCAGGTCTGTTGTTCAGAGTCTCACGGTTGAGATCAAACTCTGACCACAAAGTTGAAAATATCAGGAGGAATGTCGTTGTAGAATATACGTAGGAGTTAGATCGCCAGAGATCCGTTGTAATGGGTTCAAAGGATTATGACTGTCCCCCTTCGAATTTGGGAGTGATCGCCACTATAGGATCAAGAGATATCAAGGATCATTGGATTGGAGGACATGTGAACAAGGGTCATCCAATGAAAAATTAGGCAAGGGTTAAGCTCCCAACCATTGGATACCATTGGAGAGAGAGATCAACAAACATGAGGCATTGCGAGGAACAAAGTTGCACGGGAGAAAATTTCTCAAGGTGGTCCCACAATTGAAACCACGGTTTCACCTATGGGTTATGTGTCAACATCAGGAGAATTGCAGGGTGAAAAGAGGGTTAATCCAAACCATCAATGCCTGCCCCCGCAAATTGAAACACATGTAGTGATGTGACTTGCTAGCGCTCGAGCGACGGACCTCCGAAGAGTAGAAGTAGTTGGGGACCGTCGATCTGTAGGACGACATGCGTCAATCGATCATGTGCTCCAGGTAAAAGTACTCCAGGAATAAGTGAGCAAGGAGAATTTGAGAATTAAGATTTACGGACCCTAGATATCCTAAGTGAATTGAATTCGTCCACTCCAGGAGGACACACGACAGAAATCTGCGCACTTTTGGGAAAAATGAAGTTTGAGGGTTGATATTTCCAAAATCCAAAGACTCAAAGAAATCATAGTCGTTGATTCGTGGGAGACACACGTCAGTAGATCGCAAGCTTCAGATAATAACATTTCAGAAAAAAGGTTGAGGTTTGAGTCTTCCGAAGTTCAAAGGCTGGAAGGAATTGCAGTCATTGATCCTTGCAGTGGTAACTTCCAAAGTCCCAAATTCCAAGGTTATGGGTTGCCCAATAAGGGAGACACATGGCGATAATTTGGCTGGTTCGAGAAATCTGATTTCAGGAGAATTAGAAGTGTGCTAGTGTGGAAACTCCGGAAGTCTCGAAGCTCAAAGAGCCAAAGTGGTGGGGCACAATGATGTCACTAGGAGGTGATGTGGACCCAGGAAATTTTTGAAGTGACGTGGCTTGTGGAAGTCACCGAGGATGACGTGGACACATGGGATGTGCGCCACATGTCAGTAAGTTTTGAGCATTTGGAGTATTGAAAATTCAATTAGGACATGACATGTGTCACCCTCCTAATTGGACCACGTGTTTGCTTCTAGTATTTTTCCAAGTGGCAACAGATTGTGCAGTCTGAAGACTGGGAACTCCAGTCGGGAAGGATATGATAGGTTGCATTGGGTATAAAAATCATGAAGGCCTGAAGCTCGAAGTACATATAGATATTTGATTCCAGAAGACACATGTCGAAGGATCGTCGACTTCAGGTGAAAGCACTCTAGGAGAAAGTGCAGGAGGAAAGTTTGAAACTTCTAAAGCCCAAAGAGCCGAATCGATTCATAGTCATTGATCTATAGGAGGACACCCATCGGAAAATCATGAACTCCAGGTAAAAGCATTCTGGTAGGGGGCAAGTGAGGAAAGTTGAGACTCCCGAAGCATAAAGTCCCGAAGTGGATCTTAATTGTTGATCGTCAAAGAGGACGAGGACCGTTGATCTGGTCCTGGCTGAACATTTCGAAGTCCCAAAGCTCTGGACAAGCACTTTTTCAGCTAAGTGCAGGGTCATGGTCATTGTCATATGTAGATTGAGATCTAAGGGAAGGAGGGATAGTGGACGAATTGGTTATCTTCGAGACAGAAAAGTGCTAAGGAAGGATTTAGCCTCGGTTTCTAGTCGTGGTCACCTGGGAAGGTGGTTTGAGGGAAGCACATGTGCAGGATAAAATTCAGTGTCAACCAAGGATAGTAGGACACTGTTATTTTTAGAGAATGGGATATGATCTCTATGAACAAAAAAAATAAAGAGACCTATAGCATGGTTTGGCAATTTTGTTTATCATATGCGTAATTCTAACAAAATGGTTGCTTGCACATTTTGGAGAATTAAGGGGCTTAAGCACATCATCTCAGGATGTGTATTGAGGAAATGGAAGAAGGTGAGGGAGCCTCTAGTCATGATAAGGAGGCCGAAGGCCAAAATACCAGAGTTGGTAATGTAGAGACAGAGTCGAATGGACACAAGGGAAAAGGAGAACATGAAACGTTAATAGAAATGGTAAGAATCCTGAAGAAGGAATTGCAGAGCTACAAAGAAGACAACGAGAGACTGATGAGAGAGAAAAGTCAGATAAATTCTCGTGTGTTGCAGAGCTTAAATTAGTTGTAGAGACAAACAAAGAAGGGATCAAACTCAAGATAAGAGGAAGAAGGCAGGTTCGATGAAAGAAGGGATGATCATGGAAGAGTTGGTTATTCCATAAGTGCTAGAAGAGCTCATGGATACCACTCACTTCACTACTAAGAAAGAAATTTTTATGCAATGGATGATCCCGTAGGTAGTCCAGAGGTGTCTCCTATCAAACACCAAAGAAGGAAACAAGAGGTAGATAGTTTGCAAGGAGAACTGAGGAAGCTCAATCCACCTTTCTTTGGGGGTGAAAGAGAAAGGTAAGCTAATGTTGAAGCATGGTTTCTTGTTCTCAAGAGATATTTTCAGTTGCATAACTATTCATCCAACCTAGAAGCTAGGATTTACACCTACCATTTACATGGGAAAGTTGAAATGTAGTGGGAGAAACTAAAGCAAGTGGAACATGTTAATGAAAGTAGGATCACTTGGAAATAGTTCAAGAAGTACTCCCAGAAGGAAGAATTCTTAAAGAATTTCTATGACAAGAAAATGCAGGAGTTATTTGAACTCAGGTTGGGAAGCATGACTATGGAAGAATACGAGAAGAGTTTCTTGGGATTGTTAAAATATGTCAGGTTCATTGGAGATGAGAAAGTGAAAATATAGAGATTTGTAGGTGGACTACCAACATTTTATAAGGAAAAGATCAAGTATGATGAACCCAAGACCTTGACTGAGCCCATCAAAAAGGATAAATACCTATATGAACAAGGCCAGTGAAGAGAATCCTTGCATAAATCTTGGAAGGAAAAGAAGAATGAGAAGTCTGATCAGAGGAGGAAAGGATTCAAACCTCCCTTCAATAGGAATGACCCTAATAGAAATCATCAAGATCAGTATGCTAAGGGGGATTCCAAGAAGTAATATTCCTTAGAAAAAGGGGAAGAGGACCAATCCAATGTTGGGGATGCAAGGAAGATCACATGTACAAGGATTTCCCACAAAAAAAGGACATAGTGAATACTATCCACAACATCCAAGAAGCTAAAACATTTGAACATATGGGAAGAATCTATGCATATTTAAATGATCGACAAGCAGAGTACCAGTCCAATATGATCGAGGTGGAAGGTAAGATCATAAATAAACCTATTTGTATTTTGATTGATTCAGGATCAAGTCATTCCAACATTGATCCTAATATAATGGATAGATTACATTTGGAGAAAATTAAACTTGGAAAAGCAAGTTTGGTTTAGTTAGCCACTGGAACCAAAAGAAGAATCCATGATATGGTCAGAAGTTGTTCCATAATTCTTAATGGCATGACTACTAGTATGGATCTAAATATCATAAAATTGGGGTCTTATGATATTTTGATTGGAATGGATTGGTTGTACAAGCATCATGTTGTCCTAGATTGTCATAACAAAACATTTGCATGTCTTTATGGAAATGGAAAATAGAGCATTGTGAAAGGAGTTACAAGACCTGTCTCTATAAGGGATATTTCAGCCTTACAACTAAAAAGATGTTTTAGGAAAGGATGACAATTGTATGCAGCTCATGTGGAAGGTCCAGGTAATACAAAGGGCCAAGCCTCGAAGATTTCTCGGTACTGCAAGAATTTGAAGATGTATTCCAAGAAATACCCAGATTTCCACCAAGAAGGGAGATAGAATTCTCAATTGATTTAGTGCTAGGAGTTCCCCCAGTGTCAAAAACACCTTACAGAATGAGCACACCAGAGTTAAAAGAATTACAAATGCAGTTGGAGGAATTGTTGAAGAAAGGGTACATACATCCAAGTGTTTCAACTTGGGGAGGACCAATACTTTTTGTCAAAAATAAGGATGGAACCTTGAGGTTGTGTATTGAATTATGACAGCTGAACAAGTACACTATAAAGAACAAGTATCATCTACCCTGAACTGATGACCTCTTTGGTCAGCTAAGAGGAACAAATATATTTTCAAAAATTGACCTGAGGGCAGGATACCATCAGGTAAGAATCAATGAAGAATACATTCATAAGATATCCTTTAGGACCAAGTATGGGAATTATGAATTTGTAGTGGTGCCATTTGGAATGACCAATGCACCCACTGTCTTCATGTGCTTAATGAATGGCATATTCAGAAATTATTTGGATAAGTTTGTCATAGTATTCTTGGATGACATACTTATCTATTCTAAGTCTGAAGAGGAGCATGAACATCACTTAAGATTGGTATTGAAAGTACTCATAGAACATCAGTTGTATGCCAAGTTGAGTAAGTGTTCTTTTTATCAAAAGGAGATCCATTACTTGGGACACATTATTTCAGAGTAGGGCATAGTAGTAGATTCAGAGAAGATCAAAGCCATTAGAGGATGGCCAACACCCAGAAATGTGTCAGACTTCAGATATTTTATGGGATTAGCTAGCTACTACAAAAGGTTCATAGTAGGTTTCTCTAAGATTGCTCATCCCATCACTTCTTTGCAAAAGAAGGAAACTAAATTTGAATGGACACTCAAGTGTGAAAATAATTTTAATCTTTTGAAGGAATTACTTACTAGTCCACCTGTGTTAAACATTGCTGACCCAAATGAAAGTTTTGTGGTATGTACAGACGCATGTAAAGAAGGAATTTGGGGATTCCTCATGCAAAATGGACATGTCATTGGATATGAGTCCTGAAATATTAAGGAACATGAGAGGAACCATTCCACCCATGACCTGGAACTTATTACCATTGTCCATGCCTTGAGGATGTGGAGGAGTTATCTCATGGGGAAGAAATTCAAATTAAGGACAGACAACGTTTGCCTGAAGTATCATTTTGAACAACCAACCTTGAATTCCAGGAAAACAAGATGGTTGGAATTTTTAAGTGAATATGACTTCGATATCAAGCATATCAAAGGAAAGGAATATGACTTAGTAGAAGAGTGCATCTCATGCATGCTCCTGTTTTCAGTATGCATCAGTCAGACTTGAAGAGAAGAATTTTAGATGGTCTTATTACATATCAGCATTACCTAAAACTTACAACAAGTAAATGTACAACAAAAAACAAAGGAGTATGAGATGAAGGAAGATGGATTACTCATGCATAAAAATATAATCTATGTTCCTAGTTTCAGAGAACTGAGGAATTTGGTACTGAAGGAAATACATGATGTTCCTTATGTTGGACATCCTGGTTACCAGAAAACAATTACAGCAGTAAGAAGGCGGTTCTTTTGGCTGGGAATGAAGAAGGATGTTGTTGATTACATCACTCAATGTATGGAATGTCAAAAGGTGAAGGCTATGAATAGGCACCCAACGGGTTTGTTGCAACCATTGCCAATCCCAGAGAAGAAATGGGAAGTGATCACCATGGACTTCATCACAGGATTACCCATAATGAATAAGAAACATGATTCAATCATGGTGGTGGTTGAAAAATTAACAAAGGATGCTCATTTTGTGCCTATGAATACAATGCATACAATGGCTAATATTGTAGAATTTTTCATGAAGTAAATTGCTAGGTTGCATGGGATACCTAGGACAATCGTCTCAGAAAGAGATAAAAAGTCTACCTCCAATCTCTAGAGGGGATTGTTTAAAGGATTTGGCACAAATCTAAAATTTAGCACCACGTATCATCCCCAGATAGATGGGAAAAAACAAAGGGTCAATCGAATAATTGAAGACATGCAGAGAATGTATGTGATACATAAGACATATAAGTGGGAATATTACTTACACTTGGTTGAGTTTTCATATAATAACGAGTATCAAGATTCATTGAGAATGAGCCCATTTGAAGCCTTGTATGGTAGGAAATGAAATACTCCAGTGAGTTGGGGCAACCCAACAGATAGAGTGGTACTTGGGCCGTAGTTTCTCAAGGACATGAAATACTAGGTGGTAAAGATCAAGAAGAATTTAAAGGCATCTCAGGATAGAAAGAAATTTTGTGCAGACAAGACCATGATAGCTAGAGAATTTAATGTAGGGGATCATGTACTTTTGAAAGTGAATCCCAAGAAAATATCTTTGAAATTGGGTAGTTGTACAAAGATGGCAGCCAGATTCTATGGTCCATTTGAAATATTGGAGAAAATAGGGCCAGTTGCATACATGCTTTCATTTCCTACTTCTAGGAATGTGCATAATGTATTTCATATATCTTTACTAAAGAAATATGTACATGAACCTAACCATGTTATTGATTGGCATCTGATTCAGGTAGAGACAGAGAGAGAATTTCATGTTGGGCTAGTGCGGGTATTGGACAAAAAGGTTAAATAACTCCAGAATTGAGTTATAGAGATGGTAAAAGTTCAATGGACTTGCTACGGTCTTGAATATGCTACCTGGGATCATCAAGATGCCATGCGGGCATAGTACCCACAGATTTTTGAATAAATTTGAGATTTTGATCTCTATTTTGTATATGCACTAAGGACAATTCCAAGATAAGGGGGATGGGATGTAACACCCCATTTTTCGAACCCCCATTTTAAATAATGTGTTGTAACAATGCTGAGGGGCCTGAGTGCCCAAACAATTATTAAAGGGCCAGTAATCCCAAGAGATGTAATGTTTTTTATCATTATTAATAATAAACACATCGATGGATGCTAGATGGACAAGGACTAGAGTTATAGGGGGCTATGATTCCACAAGAGAGGGGGCTTGAGGGGATAACGGTTATTCCTATGTTAATTACCCTTTTTTCCTAAGGGAGGGGATCGGTTACATGAGTTGCTTGGGGAAGGCCAGGAGGTTCTTGATTCCCCATGAAAATACTTACACCCATCCTTGGTCTAATTTTGGGGTTGGTCATTGGCTCGTCCGCTCCTTCACTTTGGAATTCATACCATTCTTTCCCTCACACCCTTTCATGCACTCACTTACCCATTCACCGATTCATCCTCACCTACATCTTTGTGGGGTAATGGGAAAGTAACTGCTTAAGATTATCCATAGGATAGTTGGTTGTAATGGTCGTTGGTGCAATCCATCCATGACTTGGGGCCTGCATGTCTGAGATGCATTGGCTTTTGCCCTATTTTTCTCACAACTGCAAGTCCTGCGAGTTCCAAGATTGATATTCTAGACCAATTGTGTTGGATGCCCTGGATAAAGGAGAAGGACTTCCTGAGAGACTACATGGCAGAGAAGGGTGGAGGTCCATTCTCTCGGGTGGTACAGGATGGGTAGAAGACAGATGGCTACTTGGATTGTTGTGGGTGTTGGGAAACCTGTGATAGATTGAGAGATGAATGGTTTGGGAACCCAAGCACACTCTGGAACTATCCTTGTGGATTCATATCCCTAGCTCGGGGGTGACACTGCTATTGAGATTTGGAGCAGTGGTGTCGACAGTTGGGTGGAACGTCCTTGGTCTGAAGCCTGTTGGTGTCGCCTTTTTATAAAGATAAGTGCTCTCTATTGTGATATTATTATCTGTGTATGAATGTATTCCACTGTGTATTTTTAATTATCGTTTAACTAAATCTTAGATTATCCATGCTTGTTGGATATTGTTGTGCATGTCGTTAAATATTTTCTCTTATGTGCCCTTATTAAATAAGAAGGTACCGGTAAGAGTATGAAGTCCAATGGTGGTCTTGAAGGTATCAGACCCTAACCTGTGGGTGGTTGGGGATGTTACAAAGATGATTTCAACGACGATATAGTCATTTTAAAAATCCATCTAGAAGAGACCAAAATAAAGGAAGATGTATTGATGAATCAGATAAAAGAAAAGGAGAACAATTATGACAAACTAGAAGTATAAATAGTACTATCCTTAAGAAAATAACTAGACAAGCACAAGACTCAAATGATTATCAAATTCGTAAGAGGATCTAAAATCCTAGATAACATTCTCAACAATCATAGATTACTAGATGACAAGACAACACTAGAATATAAGAAAATTTTGAACGTTGTCAAAGGTGGTTCAAGCATCAACATTTCAACTATTGAGAATCCCACAAGTTATTCCAATGATATCAATGGAAAAAATAGTCAA
>SNQJ01S0050519.1:0-30939 GCA_010110895.2 Picea sitchensis
CTCCTTCACCTCAATTATATATGAGAGAGTAAGAGGAGAATAATTCCCATGATGCATGTGGGATAAATTGGTCTAATTTTACGAAATTCCATAGGAATGTAAAACACTAGGACTTCTCGAGAGGTCACCCATCCCAGTACTACTCTAGCCAGCCCAAGCATGCTTAAATATGGATTTCTAATGGGATCTGGTGCATTAACATTGTAGGCATGCACATAAGACCACTAGGAAAACATTACATGATGGTTGTAATTTGGAGATGGAATTACATTACATTCCCCATTAAAAGGGTGAATATCATGGTTTACCAAAACCACAGGCTCGAAAGCGTTGATTTAGTGGAAAAGTTGGATGGCCACTGATATCCACCTGCATCAATCCTCCCCCCTTAGGAAGAAATAGTCCCCATTTCATCAAGTTCCCTCGAGAGAGGGGGGAAATTTTGATGATTTTGAACCTTACTGATTTTCTTGCCTTGTTGAAGTAGTTGTCCCACTTGTACTTGGCATTATCCTATTGAAGGATGTTGTGAACCTATTGTTGGAGGTTTTGGATTCGTTCAACAAATATGGCTACATGATCTGTCGTGGTTTGAGAGTGGGAGGACTCTATCAATGAAGATGCAACAGGAAGAGCTATATCAATGGGGGATAATGGTTGGAACCCCAAACACACATGAAAAGGGTCATGGCCAATAGATCTATGGAGGGATATATTATAGTTATATTGAACATATGGAAGAATATCATTCGATGGAAGGGAGCATCTATAGATTGGACCATTAGGTAAGGGAGAACCGGGCACCAAGTCAATGGAATGCTTGACTTGGTAGTGCAAAGGAACCCCCGTAGGTGAAAAAATATATTTGTGCTCCTCTAAAATCTTGTCGACCTACTTCTATTGAATAGAACGGTCTTGGGTTAAGGTTATGGTGGTCGTAGTGACCTTCTATTCACCTTCTAAATGGATCATGAAGAGGGAAAACTTTGTGGTCTAAGAGATTACTTTGCGGCATTTTTTTTCCGAGATCAATGAAATGGCAGTAGTCATAAATACCTATGGTATCCTGTATATATGACCCCCATAGTAAAAATGGCACTATGAGGTCTAGACTCATAAAAAACATGACATTTCCACATATATGGTTGTCCTAAAAGAACATCACATACTTCAAGTGGGGAAACTGTTGGAAGATTGGTTGTTGTCATTGATGTCAACTCTAGTCATTGGTTTTGGACTGCAAGATTGATGAAGGTATTTGGACATGAAGGACAGTGCACATGAAGATACAACACCCATGGATGGATAGTATACATCATGTTGTTTCCAATGGTAGGTGGCATGTCACGTGGATCCTCATGGTTGAGGAGAAATGAATTTTTGAATATGACAAAGTGAATTGAAGAAGTACAGGTCAACCCTAAAGATAATTAAAGAAAAGAATTACAAAATAAGAAAGTGTCAAGTCAACCCTAATGTTAAAAGGAAGTGACATAAAGGGTATAAATACATCTCATTAAACATTCATTTTTCAACACACACAAGTTTTTCAATGAAAAAGGATATATAAGTCGAATTTCAAAGGAAATCTAAAGTAAAGAAGGCTGGATTTCAAGGGAGGATGAACTCTTTTGGTGATGTGTTCTAAGGTATGTTATTTATAGGTCATACTACCATTTTAGATATAACGTTTTTTCTAGAACGATTCAGATTGTGAAATTGGTATGGTATTGAAAAGACATATCTAGGTACCCGTGGTAAAAATTCCAGTTCTTTATTCACTATAATTTTGGAGATACACTCTGTGGAAGATAGGGTTTTTGACTAGTTCTGAAGCTAGTCATAAAAAGGTGTTCCGGGTAACACAGTCATAACGTCTTCATAGAGAATCCAATTGAAGTTAGACAAATTTCATTGGAAAGAGTATGGGTTGTAGTTTCCTGTGTAAAAAATTCAGAATATGATGTTAAAATTGAGCATGGGGCATGTCATACAATTTCACTCTCCTGATCAAACCAGAATTGAATAAGGTCTACCATTTTCTCTATAACTCCTTTTCTGGGAGGATTCAAGGAGTGAAACTTGGAGGAGTTTGAGGGAAAACATTGAGTAATATTATCTATAGGATCAAAGTATTCCAAGAAGTGAAGAATTGCATAAGTTGAATAAGTCTCAAGAAGCATTATCAAGTTATATGTGATGGTTGGTTGATGGTGATAATTTAATGTAAAGTTTTATTATCTCTCATATATTCTTGGGAGGAAGCAAGGGGAAAGGATGGAGAGGGAAACCCTCTCTTGATATTGGAGGATTGTATGTTCCTTTTGGAGATTTATCCCTTCTTTTATATTTGGAAGTTGTAGCTACCTTTCAAAGTCATTACTTCCCTTGAACAATAACTATTCATTATTTCTCATATATTGTGCATGATGTATTGTGGTGTATTGGTGTAACTCTTATACTATTGTTCATTGCTCATTGGATATAATTGAATGGTTTAAGTATAAGTTTAATTTTTTTTTAAATTGTACTTGATATTGATTCACCCCCCTCTCAATATCAACTGAAACATCACATAACACATAATATTTGAAGGGCTTAATGTCATAGGACATGCGACATTGTTGGCTGACACAGATTTTTTGTCCTCGACTAAACCATCCAATGATGTACCGTTGGGGGTGTGGCATTTTCAACAATTTTAGTTTCTTGACAATATCGATTTAGATCAATTTCTTCTGGCTCCCACTATCAACAATTAAATGTAGAGGGGTCCCCTTCACCCACATTTGTTAATGGAAGAGGTGCTCCCCCTCCTCAAGATCCTCTAACTCATCTAGTTGGATCTTTGTGGTTGCGATGGTAGCACTAGGTTCTACATTGATGATCCTATTTCCCTGTTATGAATCAGAGTCCAAGTCAGGATTCAACTTCTTTTCTTTAAGCTCGACCAAAAATGATTGTTTCAAGTGGAATTCATCAATGTTGTTCCAAGGGATTTTGTGGAACTCACACCAATTTCTAGTGTCTTTTGTATTCATGTTACCCTTTGTTTCCTGCGGCTTGAACTAGTTGTCTTGAGGTTGTCTTTCCTTTCTCTATCCCTTGTTTTGTGAGTTAAGGCCACCTTTTCCATGTTTCTATTGTTATGGATTTGTAGACCGAAACTCTTGCTTATTCCACTTCTTAAATTTATTCTCGATTTTGATAGAATATCA
Source organism: Picea sitchensis (assembly GCA_010110895.2). Classification (NCBI taxonomy): domain Eukaryota; kingdom Viridiplantae; phylum Streptophyta; class Pinopsida; order Pinales; family Pinaceae; genus Picea; species Picea sitchensis. The sequence goes on from SNQJ01S0050519.1 coordinate 3,219, forward strand.
ATAAGGGGATCCTACTGAGGAGATTCCCAAGAAATCAATCTATGTTTGGATGTACCCGTGTAGGCCACTAATGTACTTCAAAACTAGGTGTCTCTATGAATGTTGAATAACCATCTTTGAGTGAAGGATATGGAATATGTTGGTATAATCTGGCACTTTCCGGTCTCTCTTCTAACGCAGAGTTGTCCATATCATATTCTAGTAATCATAGTTTCCAATAGGGTAGATCTCCTCCTTGAGGGCATCCAAAAAGGGCGCACAGGTGGGTTGTCTCGAGCGAAGTTGTCCATCATCTCATTCCTCTATCATGTGAGGGCTTCCTCGAGCAACATATTGAAAGGATATTATACTCCATCATCTCTCTTTTCTTCCACCATGGTAGGTCTCTTGGGATGGTGAGAGTAGTCATCCATTAGAAAAACTAGATAGAGACCCAACTCTCTATATCTTGATCGTGTCGAGGACATGCACCGAGAAATAACAAGGAGAATATTTATCTGATAGCATTGATTTGAATTATGTTGAGAACAAAATGAGATAGGAACAAAAATATACCAGAGAACACATAAGTATAGTGAAACCTAACTTCTATCAATGAATAAATAAATATTCTTGAACACAAACTATCTATAATGGTGGTAGCTTATCTTTGTAGAGAAAGAGATGCCAACTATGCTCATTCTCAATAAGCATTACATCACACTCCATTGCATGGTCAAAGGACCTTCTTCACCTTGATTATATATGAGAGAGTGAGAGAAGAATAATTCCCATGATGCAAATGGGATAAATTGTTCTAAGTTTACAAAACTCCATAGGCATGTAAAACACTAGGAATTCCTATAAGGTCACCCATCCTATATATGAGAGTGAGGAGAAGAATAATTCCCATGATGCAAATGGGATAAATTGTTCTAAGTCATAAAACCCATAGGCATGTAAACACTAGGAATTCTTGGTATGAGGTCACCCATCCAGTACTACTCTATCCCAAGTGTTCTTAATCAGGATTTTAATGGGATCTAGTGCATTAACATTGTAGGTACCCATAAGACAATTAGGAAATCATTACATGATGGTTTTAATTAACAAATGGAGATGTCATTGCATTGCATTTCCCATCAAAAAGGTGAATATCATGGTTTATCAAAATCACAAACTCAAATGTCGATTCATTTAGGGAAGGTGGATGGCTACCAAGATCCACCTCAGATCATAATAACAAATGAAAATTCAATTACTTATTTTACTTGAGGTGGACATTGAAATATTATTTGGTTATTATGATCTCAGTGGACCTCACACACCTAATCTTTTTGTGTATTCCAAGGAAAAAATCCAGTAACTTTATTACATAAGGAACAAAATCTCCCATATGTAAGACGTTAATTATTGGTTGTGGAGCCTCGACATTATCTTCCCGACGACAGGTCTTTACTTTCAGCCATGTTTATACCTCCTTAATATGCATTTACACCCTAGAAGTATGTACACTCTTCCATCGGCTGGGAGTGCAGAGTGGGCCCCTCCTCATGGTCTGGGGCTCATCCCCCTGCTAGGGTTCGGGGAGCGGCCCTCAAAGTGGGGGTCTGAGGGAAGCCCTCAATAGTAAAATTTCCTTATAAAAGAGCATTGTAATTTCATTGTAAATCTGATCGTTCATTATAAGGTTGCGATCTAACGATAGAGATTACAGGTGTTAGGTTTTTTCCTAGAAGGCAACCCTCTTTTATGAGGGAAACGTATCATGGCTAAGCGTGGTTGATGGGTGAATATTGTATTGCCTTGAGAGAGTGGATACTGTGAGAGAAAGAAGAGGAAGTTGGCATCGGGTTTTGCCAGGTAGGTTGCATCCCTTCATTCTGCTAGATAATAATATGTACAAAGGACTCCTGCACTTCTCTCGCAGGACGAGTCTATTAATCGGATGAAACTAATGAATCTGCGTCTCTTGTATTGTGTGTCTTCTGTTTTATTTCTGTTATTTGTTTTATTTTATTTCTCTGCTGTCCCGCTTTTCTAAATAACTGTATCATAGCGTATGTAACCTCCTCACATGAAAATAGGGTTCCTGGTTCAATTGGGAGTAATGGAAGAAGATGGAAAGTTTGGGGTCGAATTTAACGGCATCAAAACTACCAGCTATGGAAGATGATGGAAGACTATTTATATCGAAGGATCTATTCCTACCATTGGAGGAGTAGCAAAGAAGTCAGGATGCACCATGAAGGACGGCGAATGGAGACTTTGGACAGTACCAGGAACGAGCAATAAGCCCGGCAGATTCGGCTTTCAATATTTTAGAAAGAAAATAAAAACTAAGGTTTGATGGGCGCATTAATAAATTGTATGAAACCCTCGTCGGCCAATAAGGTATTTCTAATGAAGAGATTATTTGGTATGAAGATGTCGTGGCTGGTGGTTTGTTGGCAGATCATTTAAATGAATTTAATAATGTTACTAATCAACTAAGTTCGTAAAGTGGATTTTGATGATGAGGTTAGGCTCTTCTAATCTTGTGCCTACTATTTAAAGACTAGAAATGGCTTGGTCATGGCTAAAGTAACTCTGTCTCTAAATACTTTAAAAATCTGATGATGCTTGTTGTGCTATCCTTAGGTGAGGAAATGCTATTGAAAATCAGCAGTGAGACATTTGGAAATGTGTTGAACATGGAGAACATGGAAGACAAAAGGATAGAGTGGAAAGGCTCAGGAAACCATGGAAATTTTAGGAAGGGCAGATCCAAATCCGTGATTTTGGAAATATAGAGTGCTAGAATTGTGGGAAAAAGGACATTTGAAGAAAGATCACAGAGCTCCAAAGAAACAAAAAAGATGGATGCAGGAGAGAAATCAGCAAATGTACTGTGATGTAAGGTTATAAGATGCTTTGATTCTTTCCAGAGATAATATCGAAGCCCTAGTAGATTCAGGAGCTTCATTTCTACGCTACACCCCATAGGAAAACATTTCTAGATTATGTCTAAGGTGATTTTGGATGTGTTTATTTGGGTGATAATAAACTATGAAAAATTGTTGGAAAGGAGAGGTAAAAAATAAAGCAACGCAATGGAAAACCACGGTATCATCTCTTGGTGGATCTCATTATTATGTTACTTTATTGATGATGCAACTAGAAAACTTGGGTTTATTGTATCCAAAAATCTGATGTTTTGATACTTTTAAGAAATGGAAAAGTTTTATTGAGAATGAGACAAGAAAAAGCTTGAAGTGTCTCCGGGATCAGATATTCTTGGAGGTGAATACTTGTTAGCAAGAGTTTGATGATTAATGCCTCATACTATGGGATCAGATATAGAAGATTAGCCCAATGCATCACTCACAAGAAAATGGTGGTCGGAAAGGATGAAGGGTGGACAATCATGGAGCGTGCAACGATTATGGGATTGCATGTTGGTTTTCCTTTACAATTCGGGTGATGCTTTTCAGATATTGATGTTTACTTATTAAACATATGACCTTCAAGCTCTTGGATGGTAGAATTCCCAGAGGAGGAATGGACTGGAAAAAGGTAAACTATTCCTTTTGAAAACTTTCGCCAGGAAGCATCGGTCCACATTGATAAAGAAATAGAACAAAGTTTGAGGTAAAATCCAAGAAATGTACTCTTTATTTGATATGGTGTTAACGATTTTGATATCGCCAGGATTATGAAAATAGAAAAACCATTAGGAGTAGAGATTTCATTCAATGAGAAGGTCATGTACAAAGATCAATTCTGGTAAGGAAAGAAACAGGAAAACAAAAACAAGAATACATAGTGGCCCGAAGGAGGATCAAAAGGAAATTCCAAAGGAACTCGAAAATAAAAATGTACAACAAAAAGAAATGGTGCATCTCAAACACCGCAAGTGTTATTAGAAGATCTACTGTAAGTATACCCCCGGAATCGACATAATTTCCCCATTATATTATTTATCGAGTGATTGATTCTCGTGAACTGTAATGTTAAGGAAGAGGCAATGCGTAGACAATTGAAAAAAGAAGTGATAAGCTTCATGAAAGATGAACTGGATTCCTTGGAAAATAAATCCGTGACTTGACTTGGTTCACTTCAAGGGAAAAGAGCATCATGTATCAAAATGGGCTTCATAAGCTGTTGGAAGGAAGAAGATGGAGGAGAAAAGCGTACAAGGCTAGACTTGTTGTGAAAGGGGTTTGGTAATAAAAGAAAGGTATGATTTTGATGAAATATTTTCTGCTGTTAAAATGACTTCAATCAGGGATTATTCTTTAAGTCTTGTGGCAAGAGAAGATTTTCATCTTGAACACTTAGATGTAAAACAACTTTTCTCCATGGGGATTTGAGAAGAGATTTATATGCAATAGCCACAGGGTATGAGGTCAAAGGAAGGAGAATTTGGTATTGGGTGCTGAAGAAGAGCTTTGTATAACAAAGCAAGCTCAAGGTAGTGGTATTGAAGCTCTGATAGGTTTGCTGACGTAATCAATAGTTATAGTAGATGTCATTCCTGGACCACCGGTTTATTTTAAAAGATAGAAAATGGAAGCTTTATTATCTTGCTATTGTATGTAGATGGCATGCTTCATAAGGTGGTCTAATATGCGGATATAAATGTGCTCCAGAAGAAATTAGGCTAATTCATTTGGGATGAAGGATTTAAAGGCCGCAAAGAAAATCCTTGTATGAGAATAACAAGAGACAAGGAAAAAATCGCGAACTGACATTGTCTCAGGTGAGCAATAATACGCAGAAGGTGTTGGAGAGGTTTAGAATGCGTAATGAAACCGACAGCGTTTCACCCCTTTGGCCAACCATTCTAAATTAACTAAGGAAATGTCCCAAGACATAGGAGGAGATGGAATACATTTCCAGGGTCCCATATTCATCGCCAGCTTGGCGTACTTTGATGTATGCAATGGTTCGCATACACTGTGAGCATTGCATGAAATGAGCTAAAGGGAGCGGTGTATATGAACAATCCTTTGCAAGAAATATTTGGGGAGGCGCGAGAAAGCGGATTCTCTGCATTTGAGATACTCAATACATTACGCATTATGTTCTTGCGTCTCATAATTTCTACAGGATATATGATTCGTGACATGGCGTGATAAAGATACAGGAGGAGCACCATTGCAAGGGTTTTTACTACAGGTGGAAATAACAAGAAGTTGATTTCAAATCCGTAGTGCGTTGAAGGTAATCTTCAAATGAGGCAGAGTAATGCTGTTGTTGCAGGCTAGTAAAGAGATGACGGTTAAGCAAAGGTTTATGGAGGAATTGGGAAAGAAGTAGGAGAACAACAGCTTGTAATTCGATACCGTGAGTGCCTTTAATCTTTAAAAGAACTTAGCCTTCCATTCGTAGACTAAGAATACATAGTTTCGAGGTACCACTTCACACGCATCCTCCTTGGAAGATTTAAATAACTGAAGATGGAAAATATACATACTAGCCAAAATCCTATAGAAATGTTAATATAGGTAGTAACTAGGGAGAAATTTAGTTCCTTCTCAGTTTCAGTTTTCCTTCAAGAATGAAGATGAAGATGAGAAATCTACCAAGTCCAAGAAGGTTCAGAATCCAACATATATAGTAACATTGATTTTATAGACTTACCAAGCGCGGGGAGACTGTTGGTCAGGGATCCCGACATCTTCCGACGAGTGCAGGTCTTTACTTCTACTTGTTTATACCTACGAAGCGGCTTACACCCCGTAAGCATGCAGTACTCTTCCATCACGGAGGCAAGTAAAATTCTCCAAGGGTCCGGGGCTTAACTTCTACCGGGGGTTTGGGGCGCTGCCCTCAATGGGGTTTGGGGCAAAGCCCCGGCTAAAAATGTCCTTATAAAAGAGCATTGTACTCCTTACTGTAACCGGACTGCTCAATATGGTCGCAGATCTAACGGTAGATTATGTTAGGCTTTTTCCCTAGAACCCTCTTATGAGGAAATGTATTGTGGCTATGGTCAGAGGGTGAATATTGTATTCGAGAGGAGACTCAAGTGACAGAAAGAAGAGAAGTTACAAATGGTTTGCTAGAAGCTGTAATCCTCACCTATCGATACACAAAGGAAGGAACTGGCAATTCTCTCTGGTGGATGTAGGCCCGCTGACTCAAGTGGAACCACATAACTGTCTCTTGTATTGTGTGTCTCTGCATTTGTTTCAAGATTTTACGTTTGATTTTATTGTCCGGCAGTTCCGCTTTTCGAACACTAATGAAATCTGTGAAATAGAGATTCTCTTAAAAATGATTCTGTGGCATCCAAAAATAATATAGGAATTCAAAAGGGATCATTTAGTGTCTTTTTCGTGAGGAAGACCATCTTCGATATAGTGTGTATTCATTTTCATCCCCTGAGGGTATAATTCAAAGAGAGAAATATTATATGACTAGACCTCCCGAGGGAAGATTCAAAGAAGTTGATACAAAAAAAGAGTCCTAATGTAATTTCCATGAGAAAAATATTGTCTCTTTGGAAAAAATAAGGACGTGCAAACTAAATTTCCATAGCTACCTGATTTAGAACCTAAGGTTGTAAAGATATTATCTTGTCGTTGTCCAAGATTTTTTCCATATTTTAATTCCCATATTTCCAATTAATTTTGAGAGTCCATCGGCTCCCATGGTTCTATTGCCTATAGACATGAGAGTAATCAATATGAATGAAATAATTTTAGAGCTTGTGAATCTCGGAGAAAATAGGCCAAAGAGAGTAGTTGTGTAGTATCGAAATATTGTTCATTAATTTATAACAATTTTTTAGTCCCCATAAATGTGTATATTTGTGATGCCTTTTTCCTTTGCCAGAAGAAGTCTGAGATTTAGAGCCATGGGTTCATTGTGATTGTTTGTGGCTAGACCCAGTCCAATGGAGTAATAAATAGAATTATTTTCAAAAGTGAATATAATTCCCTTTGCCCCTCCCTAGGAGGGTTGTCCTTGGGAAGCACCACCAAAGAAATCCAAGGGGTGGTATGTCTGGATCAGGGATGTGGCTCTAGGGGTGGGAGGTGAAGGGGAATAGGTTTGTGGATATGAGGATATAATGACTAAGGATTTATTTGTGAAAATAGTGGTGTGGAGGAGCTTGTCCTCAAAGAGGGAACGATTATGGGCATGCCAAATGACCTGGGAGGCAATGAGAGGGAGGGATTTAAATGGCAGGACATTTGATCACTCCAAAAGATTAGATCTTGCTCCCATCTAGTCACCCCATCATTAACTAGTTCATCCACAATTTTCTTGGCTTCCCAACGAACATGAGAAATAATCAATACAATATTAGGGAGAAACAAAGATTGTATAAATTCAATATTGTTGAGGAGAATCTGAATATGGTATATCCTATCATGTTACGAACTAGTTAGAATCTTAGAAAACAAAGCCAAGATGATTTGAGAGTCTCCTCCAACGATGAGATGATGTATGCCAAACCAAGGAGTATCTTGAATGCCCCAGATGAGAGCCCAAAGTTTAGCCACATTATTTTATTCATGACCAAGTATTTCAACTAGGATGTGATGCACCAAACCCTAGTCATCTCAAAATACTACGCTTAAAATCTCCACTTGGCCCTCACTTCCCTTTAGAGGCCTGGCCAAAATTGGAGTTTCTATAAAATCTAGGAGGTGTGTCCACTCTATTCAGATTATGACAACTCTAATTAATGAGGGATATGGGATCAAGGTCCTGGGATAAACATAGATCCATTTATGAAGTATGAGTCTTTCTCCCATCACATACTCAGTCATCAAACAAACTATTTTCCTTTTTATTGATCATTTCGAGATGTCACCTTATATTTTGGGCCATATTTCACGCCAAGAAATTTGAGTTGAGAGGAATATTCTTCTATTTCTCTTTCCAACAGCACCTACATAGGAAACCAAGAAGTTTCCAAATGTGATTTAGCATTGAATTTTTTAAGGCAAAGGTTCTCCAATTGTCGATTGTATTGACAATACTATACATGTGGTGATTAGAAGTGCACATTACTTGAGCAAATTTATACCAAATGTTAGAGATATAATGACACTATTTGAGTAGGTTCTCCATGTTTTCTTCATGTTATAGGCATATAGGACAAACTAAGGGTCCTGGAGCAAACTTCTCTTCCTAAAAGATTATCCTGCTAGGATGCACCCATGGGCTACTAGACAAAGGAAAATGATGACTTTAGACCATAGATTAACTTGCTAGATGTTGCACCAAATGGTCTCCTTTGGAAATAGGTGGAAGTGGGATTCTAGGCCATAATCCTCCTTGATGTTGAATACAATCCTTTGGATGGAGTGTCCCATTAGAGGACTTAGGGCCATGCTTTTATCCTCTAATTCTTTGCATCGTTTCCTTCTCTTTCCATGGGCCTAGTTCAATGTCCTCAGGAATCCAAAGGTATGCCTGAGTGAACTTACATTCCCTTCAAGTTGAAGTGAAAGTGTAATTTTTTTGGACATCTTCCACAAAGATATGTTGGTATTGGCCCATTCTCTCATGAAGGTTTTCTAGTGGATCCAATTGTTGTAGTGGTGGCATTTGTTTCCATGATTCCAACCAAAAAATCGCATCCCTACCATCCCTGACTTCCTAGAAGGCATACTCATGTACCAAGGAGTATTTTTTCCAGGACACATTCCAAATAAGGGATCCATGCCTCTAATCATTCCATCTAATCAACTAAGATTCCTCCACTTCACGCATATATTTATGCCACCAATACCTGGCCCAAAGGTCCATTGACTTTTAGGGCCACCTCCACCCTATATTTTGCCTCATGACCTAGTTTATCATGAGTACCTTTAGCTTGGAGGCCATCTCTAGTTTTGGTTTATAGAGGATCCTCCTATCGATTACTAAATCCCATCTCTCCTTCTTTAGTGCCCTTCCAAAGTAAACTCATTTAAATATTTATGATGTATTTTAAAACATCTTTGGGGGTGGCCAATCCTGCGAAGAAATAGATTTGGATACATTGTAGGATAGATTTTAGAAGAACCAAATGACCTACTATATTCAGAGTACAAAAAGTACATGAATTGAGGCACTTGTCAAGGGAAGAGAGCATAATCTCCCATGAGTTGTTGTGAAGGGCATTGTCTATGAGGGGAATGCATAAGTATTTGTATGGAAGGGAACTCCTACTGAAGCCTAAGATGTGAGTGATAAAGACTTGAATGGACCTGGGAGTATTGAAGAAGAAGATCTGAGATTGTTTAGTGTTAATGGAGGTTTTGAAGGCTTCATTGAAATAATTGTGGATGTTGAGGATACATTGATTTTCTTTGGTAGTGGGGGCCCCCATCATCATTGCTTCATTAATGAATTGTTTTTACCAGATAGGAAGGTGCAATCCATGTAAGGAAAGGCCTTTGAGAGAGCCATCATCAATGGCAACCTTGATGTAACAAATGACCTTCACATAATGATGAATAGGAAGGGGAAAGGGATCCCTAGATAATTCCTATGAAGAGGAGGAAGGGAAGGAGGGAACCCATTGTTTCAGATGGAGAAAGATGAGGAGGTGAGGGAAGAGAATCCAACTAATTCGGTCATTAAATCCAAAATCCATAAGGAGCGATCACATGTTTTTCCAGCTTAAGTTGTCAAAGGATTTAGAGTGATGAAGCTTAATAAGCATACCAAGAGTGTTGAAAGACTTCAAAGAGTGTATGACCTCATGGGAAAGGATAACACTATCCATGATTTGTTTTCCTTATACATATCTCGATTATTCATGTGAGATAATAAAATAAATAAGGGGCTTGAGTATAAGATAAATTACCTTGGTGATAGCATGTAGAAAACATTTGCTAGTGTGATTGGATTGAACTGGATCCGTGAGACACAATATGATTTTGGGGGAATAGGATGAGAAATTTTGCGTTGAGATATGGAAGTACATTGTGAGTTTTTTCAGATTCTTCTATGAGATGCCAAATCTCTTCTTGAACCAAGTACCAACAGTGATGGAAGAAATCCTTGGTGAAGCCATCCAAATTTCTAGGGAATTTCCAAAGGGATATCTTTGATGGCTTGGTCAACCTCCTCTAGCATTACTGGCCTTAGGAGTGTTTCATTCTAATCAACAGAGATCAAAGTGGGGATATGCTATGTTATTTTGGTTATAGCCTAAGATCTATCTGGACAAAATTATGACAATAGATCTGGATAATAGTTGACTATTTCCCTCTCTATACCAGGATGATCCATGATTGGTTTGCCTTGAGCATATTCAATATTTGCGATTTGATTTATATTCCTTCTCCTAATCATGGATTAATGCAGAATAATTTGGATTCTTTTCACCCACTTTGAGCTATTTGATTCCTAGAATTTTTCTGGCCAAAGGGTTTCTCTTGAGCATACATAAGTTCCTTCCAACTATCACTTGATGTGTGCCTTCTCCTCTTTTATTTGGTTCAAGCATCCTTGGGAAATGATTTATTATTGTACTTCCTTCAACCTCTATTCTAGATCTCTTTGGGCCTAAAATATGTTCCCAAAGAAATTCGTATTCCATTCTCTGAGATGCTCACTTGATTTTTTTAGTTTTTTTTCTGGAATTGATACATCAAAGTGCCATATGGAACGGATGCTTCCTCCCACAAATGTTGAACATTTTCCTATAAATTAGGATGAGATAAATCCAAAATTTCAAAGGAAATGGTTTACTTTTACAAGAGGAGCTCAGAATATCTATCCATAGCTGGAGGCTTAATGAGAATCATGCCACAATAAGAATCGATTCCATGGAGTTTGTCTCCAAATACTAGCTGCTCTAAAATGAGGAAGCAATCTAATTGAAAATCAATCTGTTGATATCTCGATATCCTATTGGTCCAGGTGAATTCATCATTGATGTTTTCAAGATCCACCAGATAGATATTTTCAATGAGGTTTTTGAGACCCTCACTGTCCCAGTCTAACCAATGATTACCTCCTCTCTTTTCTTCAAGGAAGAGAATGGTGTCAAAATCACCCCCTAGGATCCATCATTTGTCTTAGGTGATTACTCTGAGACCCTCCAAATTTTCCAGGAATCGTATTTTATTATAGTGTGGAGATGTGGCCCATATACAATGGTTAGAAACCCTTCCTTGTCAGAGCCGATCATTCGATATTGAGATGAGATGGTCCATTTAGTAGTAAATAATTTGTCAAGAATGATTGTCGATGGGTTCGAGAGGATATAAAGGCCTCTTTCTGCACCCCAGGAATTAGTACATATGAATTGGAATTGTCTCCAACATTTGACCAAAATAGATTCAGCCTCAGTGTCTGCACACTTGGTCTCCTGGAGAAATAATACATCCATATTTTCCACAATAATACCTTTTGAAGGATCCTTTGCTTGGTACTTCCATTGAGTCCCCTTATGTTCCAAGAGATGATATTCATGAGGAAGGTTGAGAAGGGAAAGGATGAAAATATCAGTAATCAGTTGGATTTGACCCGAGTTTACCATGAAGCTGCCCACATCTTGAATTAGTTGTTGGGTCGATTTTTTTCCACAAATTTTTTCCTCTATGGATTGGTTCCTTGAGTCTTTAAGGGGGTCCTTTTGGATTCCCAATCCCAAACCTGATCTTGAATTCACACCTATTTTGGAATCCATATGTACCTTATGGACCTTTCTGAGATGCTCATTAGGGAGGGACAATAGTTCTTTTTTGTGGTAGTACTCCTCCAAACTTACCAGATCAATCCACACTTTTTCTTTCTCGTCTAACTCTATTTCCATACACCTCCATGTTCAATGATTTGCTCTTCCATAAATGGGTTAGGTCCCTAGGATGGGATTATTTTCTCAATAATGGGATGTATCATTTGGATCATCTCTTTCTCCTGCACTTTGGGGGGATCATTACAGATCCCTTCTGTCTCTTGATTCTCCAAGGTTTGATTCAATATTTCAAAAGAGTTGCTAGTAGAACGAACTTTGGTTTGTGTATTGACTGGATTCTTAGGGCCTTTCCTTATTTTCCCCTATGCTTCAGTAAATCCATCCTTGTTCTTCTCTGTTGTCACATTCTTCGTTTTAGGTGGTACATTGAGCGGGAAACCCCTGAATATATTCCAACGTTCATGGAATTTTCGACATCAAAATGGTATGTGCTCATAGTCTATTGTTTGGATGCACTAATTGTATTTATGTTATATACATGAAGATCCTAGAATAGGTTTGGATATGTCCATGTAGTCACAAATCCACACATAGGAAGTGTAATGTTGTTTTTTGGTGGCCTCGACGAATTTGAAATAAATTCCCAGTGTATTTCCAATCCCCTACAATATTTCTTCTACCTAGAATTCTTGAGGAAGTGAGTAGAGATAGATATACATAGGGGCAAGGGTGAATCCATCATTTTTAGAGATTAATCATTTAGTCCATAATCTCAGGTACAACCTAGCCGAGTTGAAAAAATAGGGTCCATTCTCAAAGACTTGATCCCGACCTTCCAGGTTGTGGAAGATCGTGGTGAAGGAACCCTTAGATCCTAGATGAAGTTTGATGTGACCTTTGGAATTCCACCAAGCCCTGATCCATTTGATGAGATCCCACTCTTAAGGCCATAAGCCCATAAATTTTCCAATGAGCGCATGGTATTTCATGTAATAGGTGTGCTCACCCATGTGATCTAATCAAATCTCATATCTTGGCACTATTGAGTCTCGCAAGAGACATTTCCTTGGTTCCCATTCTTGAGACACCTTTGGATGGGATGGTTCAGGGTTCGTCTCCACTTAATTTCCCTTGCTTTATTAGACATGTAGAATTTTCCCTAATGGCGGTGATGTCATCTTCAAGGCAGGTCATGAGTTTCTTGCATCCTTAGACGTGGGGTTCGAGCCTCTAATGTCAACATTATGATAGGAGGGGGATCGCTCCCCCCTTGGCTCCAAGAATCGTAGTGTTTACCAAACCAACTCATGCCCTTAGAAGAGGCAATGGATATGTTAGGGATTGGGGGTATTCAACAAACCCTAGATATGAATATGTGGTGCATCAAAACCATTGATCACAAATTGAGATGAAAGAAAGGGAAGTGATTCAAATACAAATGTACTCACAACAAAAATGAAAATGGAACATGATAGATGGATCTATCCCTTTTCCTTTTTTCCTTTGGAAATATTCAAATAAGTATCCTGAACTTGACCTTAAGTATTGTAAATACTTCTTGGAAGTTATGGAGGATTAGTTATTTCATTCAACAAATCTTTGAGACAATTTTCAATATAATATTTTAACAGTGAAACCTTTATGTCTTGTTTGACCTGAAGTTAAAATAAATCATCCTCTACAACTTTGAATTAGGATCATGATTCTTGTATTCATCTCATATGGTATTCATTATCATTAACAAATTTAACCAACCATTGTTTGATGTCTTCTTCTAGGAAGTTAGTGAGGTTATCAAAATCACCACTCCATGAAATATTGAGTATAGTTAACTCGGATTCCAACTATTATTTGGTTAGAAAGCTGAAATCTCTAACCTGTGATGGGCCTTTGATTTCTTTGACTATGTCAAGGGAATTTAGGAATAAATAACTTTTTTTTCCTTCCAAGTTTTTACAACAATTAGTTCCCGAAGGATATCTATCCTTGTGAGCCAACCAACTCTTATCTATTTTATTATGCTCTTGGAAGGTAGATATTGTCGCTTCTTCGTGAGCTTGTTCATATTATATACTCTTTCTATAAATGTACTTACAACATTTTTATAAAAATACTCATCATTTTCCAAGTCTTGTTGAAGATAATCCATAAGAGAAGAAATTTTGTGCGCTAAGTTACTTAAATTTGTACTAACCTCTGATGCTTTCAAAATGGTGTTAAATCATTTACTTATGTTCTCCCAAACATATGTTTAGATGCCAATTAACAACATGGAAGCCTTATTAACTTTAGAATATGTCCTGGGTGTTCCTTCAGGAATTGGTTCTAGGAAAACAATAGAAAAGGGTTCAACAAATAGTGGTATGGGACTCAAAGTGTATTTCAACTTGCTTATCCTCTTCTTTAGTATAGCATTTTCTAATTTCTTCTCTGTAATTGAATGGGAGAGGGAATCACCATTGTTCATTTTAATTTATAATTCTAGAAGGTCCTACCCCTGCAACATCAACCTCTAAATTCCATTTTTTAGTGACTTTCTTGTTCTTAATATTAATTTTCTCTATATGTAACCTTTTGGCTTCTTTATTATATCTGGTGTAATGCAATGTTAAGGATTTATATTAAAAAATAGTTGGTCCTTCATGGGTCAACTCCTCTTATATATGTTTGCTTTCAACCATTTGAATTACATCCCATGCAAGAACTTCATTGATGTTGTCGACCTCCATTATTCATGTATCATTTTCTTGGTTTTCGAGTTTACGACACTATTATTACTAGTGATCACTTTGTGGAGTGGGTAATGTAGTTATCCATGTGACATGTGGGGGATGCCACCATCCACCTTCTTCCCATGCTATTATTCTCTCTTCCTTTTACATTAGGTTCATGTCTCTTTTGAGTAGAAGAGGAACTCCTATGGGGGAAGCAAGTAGAACCAACATCAATACTGGTTGCATTTTTATCCCTCTATTTATGCTTAACTTACTAATCCTTTTTATTCAACGTAGTCTTCTTTACATGTGTATTTGAACTAATTTTCTTGAATAAGTAATCATTATAGAATTGTTTTTATTTCTTGGAGATGGATTTGCTAGTGTTGGGGTCATTGTCATTAGCACCTTCTGTGACATCTTGCATTCTTACAGAGGAAGTACCATAACCAATTGAAAAAAAGTGGGCCGAAAAAATTCCCTCTAGGTCAAAACATTTGAAAGCTTAGACTTCTTTTAAGAAGTGAAGAGATTCAACAATTCAGTCATTCCTAAATGGGCTAGACTTTTCAATGAAATATCAACAACATGAAAAGGAAAAGAGAGAAATTGACACTTAATTTTCTTATCAAAGAAGGAAGACCAAGATTTGTATTATCTATATACTTCGACTACAAAATATCTCTCACAAACAAAATAGGGAAGAAGGAAAGGTTTTCCTTCAAATCCAAACAATCTGATATGAGTGGACTCTTCATTATACACGTGAATTCCTTTTCCATCGATAAAATTCAATGTTATCTCTGTGAGTCTCATTAGTTGTGTTCCAATATGAATATGTCTGAATTCCTTGACAAAATCATCTTGCACTTGACATAAATGAAATGGAACCTTATGTCTCCATAGTATAGGGCACCATAATTGAAATGGGTCATTATCAATATAAATATTACGCCTTGGGGGTAGTCCTTTGTATACATTACAACAAACTAGAGAAAAAACCAAATACAAGGTCATAATGATCCTCTTTGTCTTCATAAAATTAGAAAGATGATAGGAAATTTTGTTTGAAATAATTTTAGCCTAATCGAAGACTACTCTCATTCGAATGGAGAAGTATTGTACATATAGAACATACCTTGGAATATAATATGTATTATCCTATCCAATGAGTTGTTTAGATTTGTTAGTCACAACATTTTTTGAATACAATAGGAGTTAAGAAAATGAGAGTCCTTTTGTCTGCCAAAAATTGAATCATTATGTGCTTAGTGTTGAGCCTATTTGTGCACCAAGAGACAAGCTCTCTAAAATTAAATACCTCTGACATGCAACCCACATTATCTAAATCGGCTGTCCAAATTTTGTTGGTGAGTTTTTTCTCTGGGGTGATATTAGAATACGATTGATAAGTTGTAGACCAATGAAAGTATTTATCTTGGCGGGCTAAGGAATTGATAATATCTCTATAGAAAGGATCTTTATTATTTATAGTTGTAATCTTTCCTCCCTTTTAAATATAATTTTATATATGTGAATAATATTGATATAAATTATAGACCTTTAATTGATAGGTGGCTAAGATCATTAATAGTCCTTAATGAAACATCCCTTCAATATGTACACTTTCCTCCAGAATACATGCAAATTATTAATAGTAATTATGATTCGTAAGAAGAAGATCTATGGTAAAATGTGACAACTAAGCCTCATTTACTTCTGACAACTGACTTTATCTTATGGATAGGGACATCATAAATGCCTGATAAATCACATCTTGAGAATGGAAAATATAGAAAGGCTCACGGTGGTAAAAGTGATAAGTATGAGACATTTAATGTAGGGAGGATGTATATCATCAAGTATCGAGGAAAGATATGTCTTGCGGAAGCAAGAGCTATGTGGAGAGAGCTCACACAGAGAAAAAGGTTGTTGCAGAAAAGGTTGATGTGGATGAATGGTTTGTGGATAAATGATTTTGTTACGAGTTCTCCACATGGGACACAACTCAAAATAAACTTGTTGTTTATTTTAGCTTTGGGAGAATGATACGACAAGAGGCGAGATTAATGGGGCATGTGTGAATCTTTTGGTACCATATCATCCCTTTCATTTCGATTGAAATTGACCATTGGAATGAGGTTAGGGACTCATGGAAAAGTTGATGGGATTACGATGGGGTGTCACACACACAAAGAGGAATAAAATACTCTAATTAATTGTTGAGTTTTTAAGAGAGGTTATAAGCTCACTCCATTGGACTTATATATAAAGGAAAGGATAAATTTATGACATTTACTCATATTGGAAAAATGGATTTAGTGTAAGTGAGTATGTACTTGTGCTAGGTGACTTGGTGTTTTAAACAAAGGGAGAATTTGGCAGAGGAAAATATAAAGCCTAGGGTTGGGGACTCTCTATTTTTTGTTCTTGGCAATCCCGGACCACACATGTGGGAGGAGGAGAAGCCCGATCATAAAAGGAATAAATTGTATGAAGGTGGAGAAAATGCATACTTGGAAAGCTTTCCGTACAGGTTTTTCATGCATGTACATGGGTTTCAATGAGGAATAGTGCTTCTGATACACATGTTATAGTGGAAGCAGTCATACATCCATATAGAGTTTATCTGGGTAGGTGTAGGTGCATGCTGGTGATAATTGTTGATGTCTGATAGGATTTACATGGGAATTGGTCTATAGTAGTTTTAGAGAGAAATATATTTCCAGGGATATTTATTTGAGGTTTGGTTTTCTGATTTGTATGGATATTGGAGAAAAAGGTTGTCCTCATATTTAGTGATATTTGTATTGGCTAAGAGGAAAAGGTTGTCCTCATATTTGGTCAACATTATGCTTTGTTGGGAGGGTTGTTTTCCCTCATAAATTTCGAAGTTAACAAGGTTACAAAACTTAAATGTGTGTCTCATATGTGTTGATGATTGATCTATGATCCTTTGTGTTTTGGTAGCATATAATTTCATTCAATAACTTTCAGTGTAAAATTATTCAATGATAACAACTAGGATTTTTATTGTTATATCCTCTGAGGAAATTTTTCAGATCTAAAATTAGTCACATGAGGTTGCATGTGAAAATTGACAAAACTAAGTATTAGATCAATGTATAATACTATAAAAATAAAGTGTGGAGAATAGTCTTAATGCGTGATGTGGAGAATAGACTCAATGTGGGATGCAGAGCATGAACTCAATGCAAGGTTTCTCTTCATAGCGCAAATAGGAAATTAAGAAAATGACAAAGTGTTGAGTAAGGGTATGATTGTTTCATAAAGTTATATGGAAATGTGGAACGCATGCGAAATGCATAGGATAATAAATCAGGGAACAAAGTGGATCTCCTTCCACATCCACATTATTTAGGGATAAAATACGAATGTTGAGACATGAAAATGGATCAACATACCTATATTGGGGAGATGAAGATGAAGATGAACTTGAACCTATGGAATGGTTTTGTATTGCAAATAAAGAATCCTTAAGTTATGTGTGGGTAAAATGATATTTTGAAGGAAAATATAGGGATTGGTGGTATAGTCTAGATAAGGACACCCAAGGTTAAGTGGGAAGAGATTAAAAAATTCTACACTAATAGATGGATGAATGATACAAAATCGAAGGAAATGCATACAATTCAATTTAAATTAAATAAATAATAAAAAAAGTTTAAAAGAATTGCAGGATAATTAAGAGCTAAGAAAATATCTTATAAAGAAACGTGATGAGTTTTCCAAGATACAACCCCTTAAAGAATCATTCATTGAGGAGGTTACAAACTTAAAGCAAGAAAATAGTAGCAAAGGAAGTTGGAGAATGATGAGTCAAGGGAAGTATTGAAAAATAATTATGAAGAAATCAAAAGGTTATGAAAGGATAATTAAGAGCTTCTTAATAATGTTAAGAATGTGAAAATAATTTATAAGAGTCTAAATCAAAGAATATGGATTAAGATATTACCACAAAATTGAAGAGGATACTATCAAAAGATTTGAAGAGGAAATTTGCAAGAGGTTGAGGAAGCCTTAAATACTAATGAGGTAAAATCATTAGTTCAATATAGAATTGAAGAAGGACATTAGAATTTGATAAAATGGGGTCACATTGTAGCTTCAAAAGGAGAAAGAGACAATATTCAAAGAAATGTCACCAGAGATACTTGAAGAAGTTGAACTCCATATGGAGGAGATGTACATATCAAATATGATGGTATTATCTCCAAGGTAGAGTAATCAAGGAAGAAGGCGAGAAAGAGAGGGATATAGGATGCTATCAATCTTTGGATATGTGGAATTGGGCTGAGAAATAGGAGTATGATTATCCTCGCTCATGAAGGCCTTACTATTTCACTAGCTGCTTCTGAGGCAACATGATTTGTTGTTTTTGTAAGTCATGACAAGGATTTGAAGCTTTGGAAGTAAATATATATGGTCTCTACAATGTAGCACCAAGTGTGTTTCTCTCCATTTTGGCCCCTCATGCTTTGGAAGTAAATATATATGGTCTCTACAATGTAGCACCAAGTGTGTTTCTCTCCATTTTGGCCCCTCATGTGCTTTTTCCTCATGGAATTGATCTTTGCAAGAGTTCAACAAGTGAATGTTCAAATAATGAGTTATTATTATATGGATGACATTATTAACAGTTGGAATGAAATGGGTATTTTGAAGGACATAATGCAACATAAATTAGTTTTTATTGAAACACAAGATGTTGCAGAGAAAACCTTAGCTCTGGTTAACTATAACAGGTCACTCACTGTGCAAATATGCTACAAAAATGTTGAAGCTCATAGTTGCATAATGAGTTGCATCAACACACTACACAACTGTGACTGAGCATCCAAAATGCCTCCAAAGCAGTATGTATGAGTCAACAAGCATGCCACCTCATCTACAACAAATTCAAGGGTCAAAGAGCATAAAAAAAGGGATTCAAAGATCTTTTTTATTCAAGTTGTTATATTTATTTAATGATTCCAAGTTGACTCCTTCTTTTTAGCAATTTGTTAAAGATTTCATGTTGATTATGTGCAACTGATAGAATTTTTGTAGGATCGTAGTTGGATCCAAATTTGATACTATAGATACATGTTTTTGTATATATTCATGTAGCCATGAGAACTAAGGGTTGGAAACTGTGTAGGGAATACTATTGAACATATTGTAATCTTTCCTCTAATGTTAATGAAAATTGTTGGATTAGAACTCCCTGAGTTTTGACCACATAGATACATGTGATTGCGATATTTTATGCATATGATCCTTTAGTATTTGTTTTCATGTCTTATACTTGATATTTTATGGTTTCTTCTCTATGTTGATGTGAAATATATGTATTAGAAATCATCTTTATCAGATGCTCTGTTGTATGTAGTTTGAGTTGTACTTTTGCTATAATTTCCTTAAGATTCATCCTTGTTAGATGCCTTGAGGGATTATTGTTTTCTCTGTAAACTGTTGTCTACAGAAAAAATATTTAACTTATAATATTACTGTCTATCTTGCCTCTATTCACTCATTTCTTAAATCTACCAGGTATCCAACAAGCTTTTCATTGATTTCTGACTTTAGTGACTCCATAGCCCAATATACTTTCTGTCCATATTTCCACCAACCCTATAAATTCATGTTATCTTAGATATATATCCTTTGAATAAAACCAAATCAATCCTTTCAGTGATTGATTTGAAGAGAGAGAGCCCTCTCTGGTTGGAAGGGATAGCTTCTTGCCCCAAGTTGGCTTTATGGTTACTCGTGTGCCTATTTCCTTTCAAGCAAGGAAATTATAGAGAGATAACAACATGTAAAACATTTAATTGCAAAACTTTGAGGATAAAAGAGGGTACTATGATATGACCCAAAGGGGTGACATATATGGGGTTAACTGTATAAGTAGTTAGGAAAATGCATATGTAATAGTGGTCAACCTAATCAATGTACCACATGTGCAATGCGTGAATAAGATATATAGAGATCATGTAGTCATTATTGAGGGACATGTGATTGGGACGTACGAATGTATTGGGTTGTTTGGAGGAGTTTCACATATTCTTTAAAGAGTTATTATGTAACTCATATCTCTTATATATCTTGGAGTTGTGTTGCATTTTCACATTGGTGTATATCATGTGTTTCCTAGTTTATTGTTCTATATTAAGTATTTGTTACATAACAGTAGGAAAACTTCTTGATCATAAAGTCCAAGCATCAACAAAAGTTTCACAAACTTATCTTCAGTAATTGACTTAGTGATTATATATCTAGTTTAATCATATGCACTACAGTAAACAAGAGAAATCAAATTCTCTTTACTAATCTTTTGTCATTTTGTACATGAAGCTAGACATGCATCATATTACTATGTATGACATGAATATTTACTACTTGTATTGCACTTTGATTATCAAAATACACTGTATTTGAATTTATGAAAGGAAATCCACTCTCTATCATTAGAATGTGAATCCACATATATTTTGTCTCTGCATTCATTGTGCCCATGTATTCTTCTTTTGTAGTTAGGATGCAGACCCCCACCCACTCCTAGGGCATGCACGACCTCACGGTCTAGGATCGATCGACTTTGGGGGCTGAAACAACTCACATGATCCTCCTGAATGAAAAGTATGTTTTTTAGGGGTCCCCAAGCACTAGAAAAGCCTTCCAAGGAACCATGGGCCAAAACCATGGGCCAAACCTCAAGTCTCCATAAAATCTGGGACTTCAAAGCTATCAAGATTCTAGAGTCTCGAGAGAATAGGACTCCAGAACTTTCGAACACCGAAGTGACAGAGTGTCGAACCACAACAAGGATCAATGACTTATAGCATCTGCACCAACACACAATGCTCCCGAAGGACTGAACTTTGAAGTAGATCGAACGACTTCCATTCTCCCACCAAATCGATGGCTGATACTCCACTTCACGGTGTCGGGCTTCAAAACCTTTCGAATCAGTTCTCCACAAATCCACTGGAGTGTCCGACTAGAGAATACTCACATACCACAGATCAACAGACCTCGCTTCTCCATCATCCAATGACCATGATCCACTGCAGGACTCCGAGCTTTGGGAGTTATGGATGCCTAACACTCTCTATCCTCCGGAGCGATGAAATGGAGAACTCGTGAAGGACCCAAATATACGGTTCCTACATCTCGACAGATGGATGGATTTGATTTAATCTGTGATTCGTGACTTCAGATGTTTCTACCCTGCTTCCTC
The DNA here is from genome assembly GCA_010110895.2 of Picea sitchensis. Taxonomy (NCBI): domain Eukaryota; kingdom Viridiplantae; phylum Streptophyta; class Pinopsida; order Pinales; family Pinaceae; genus Picea; species Picea sitchensis. Next base: position 24,793 of record SNQJ01S0050519.1, read on the forward strand.
TCGCAACCTCCAAATGCCGAACTAGCGGAGGTAATATTTTCCCTCCATGTGTCCCTTTGCTGACCAATGGCCAAGATTAACTCTGGCCTTCGAGAGTTCTTGACCCAAACCAAGGTTTTCCTCTATTCCTCTGGAGTTCTCAGTCTTTGGACTTCATGATATGATGTCGCGTGTCCCCCGTCTAAGGATGAATAGGATCAACTCCACCATTCGGGACTCCGTATGCCTTGTGAAATTTTTCAACAGTGTCTTCGTTCCTTTGGAGAGCTTGACTTCCAGACCCCGCCTATTATGTTGATGCATTTCCACCTTTGATCAATGATTCAGATTGACTCCAAACTTCAGAACTCCAGGAGTTTTGTCTCCATTTTTTCCAACATGCAATTTCTTCCAGACTCGCGAAGTCTTACGGATTAAAAATTTTAAGCCTCATACTACTTCACCATATCTGGCAGTCATGAGAGATCCTGGATCCTTCTGAACGGATCTCATCCGTTCGACCCTTAAAATAAATAAAATTCTTCCTCCTCAAGGATTTTGGTCTCTATCCTTTTTGAGGTTTGTTACTTGAGGTATTTCAGACCTCTGGCACACTCCTTACATCCTTTGAACTTCTGAAAGATTTCAGACTTAGATATTTTTTCAAAAATATCCCTATGCACTCCTTGTGCTCGTCCTCTCTGAGATTTTTTCAAAACTTTGACTAAGTATGGCGCGATGCACACCTTGCATGGGTATTCTTCAAAAATCTTCTCTCCATTGAGCGATTGTTCACTCCTTTCACTTCCTCTACAAATTTTCACACTACCTCTTCTAAGCTTCTGAGTCAATTTTGACTCGGCATTCGCACTCCTTGCGAGCACTATGCATTCCTTGCACCAGAAATCTTAGAAGAGAAACAATCAAAACTTATAGAAACATTACAGTTCACACATCTAATTGTGAAATGCATTCTCAAACGCATAAAGAAAATAAAACAAAGAACGTGACATTCACTCCATAAAACTCAGCAATAAGTAACACCATGCATTTGGAATCAAACCTTTTCTGTTTTTATTCATTCAAAAAAGTATGTACATGGACTCATACATCTCTCTGCGGCTCTCTACAATAAATAGCAACAATAAAAATAATATTCAACAACCTCATTTGGGCATTGGTTACACATATTTATACACGATGAGGCTTCTCGAGCCTTCCTTCCGACTACCTTAGTGTTTTTCCAACATAATTAAAAACACCTGTCTACTAAGGATTATTACAATAAATGGCCATTACATTCATATACCAGTTGATTCTCAATATCTGTACAATCCTAACTTGCATTAAATAAAATACAATCTCCTACGATCCCATGAAATGGATCAAGCCTCCAAACATTAAAAGATCTTTAATTACAAAACTTTCAAAATATCAAAATAACACACTCTCCTTGGGATCAAAACTGATTTGAAATGTGTGTGTTGGGCACTGAGTTGTCCTCCACTCGGCCTCTTTAATTGCTGATGGAGATGCTCCTGCATCATACTCCTCTGGAAAAAAAAAATCATGGGCTCCTATCCATGAGCTCCTGTACTATTTTTCCATGCTTCTGAATATCAGGTTTCATTACCCAACTAGCATCCTCTGTTGGGTGATCTTTCCACTTCACCAAATACTCAAAATAAGTCTTTCTCTTGGTCTTCTTACCAATCCTCTGATCTATAATTTTCTCCATCTATGGATTTTTTGTTGTGGGCATCTTCTTCTCCCACTGGATCTCCTTTTGATCAGTTACCCCCTCTGTATCATCCATCCTATAAGGGCACAGGTCTGCAACATTGAATATAGGTGATATTCCCACATCTTCTGGAAACTCAATCTCGTAAGCATCTGCAACAAACTTTTTGAGGATTTTACATGGTCATATTTTCTTCATCTTTAATTAGTTATATGTTCCCCTTGGGAACCTTTCCTTTCTCAGGTGTGTTAAAACTTGATCTCCAACCTAAAAATGAACCTCTCTTATTCTATGATCAATTTGGTTCTTATACTTATGACTTCTATCTTGTAGTTGTCCATTTATCTCATCATGAATCTTTTTCATCTTTGCAACAAAGTCTTCTACTCCTGCACTTCGGAACTCATCATGTCTCAAATCTCTCAACTCTAAAATTCCTCTCGGATGCATCCCATACACTATTTGAAATGGAATTTTTCCAGTTCTTCGGTTCGGAGAATCATTATAAGAAAACTCTTTCTAGGGAAGAATTTGATCCCGTTGAGTGTGATGTTCAATGACTAAACTCCTCAACAAATTCCCTAAACTTGGATTTACCACTTTAGTCTGTCCATCTGTTTGAGGGTGATACTCTGAACTGAAGGAAAGATTTGTCCCCAGCTTCTTCCATAGATTTCTCCAAAAGTGTCCCATGAATTTGGTATCTTTGTCAAAGACTATACTTCTGGGCAAGCCATGCAATCTCACAACCTCCTTGAAAAATAAATTAGCTATGTGAGTAACATCACTGATTTTTTGGCATGGTATGAAATGTGCCATTTTTGAAAATATGTCAACCACTACAAATATGGAATCACTCCCCCTTTGGGTTCTTGGCAATCCCAATACAAAATCCATGCTTATGGCATCCAATGACCTATCTGGAATAGGCAATCACTACAACAAAACATACTATTAGCACCTAGTTTAGCGTCGGATTTTAGTGCATTTGAGAGAATGAATTGGGCTGATGGGAGGGCAAAAAACTTGATGCTAAACAACGTGTTCACCTGGGCAACGAATTTAGCCCCTATTTTAGTGCTCAGTTTAGCTCCCTCTTTAGCACCAGGTTTTGCTCCCTTTTTAGCGCCTAGTTTTGCTCCCTTTTTAGCTCCCAGTTTTGCTTCTTATTTATCTCCTAGTTTTTCTCCTAATTTAGTGCCTATTTTAGCACCTAAACTGTGATATAGCTCTATAAATAATTCCCAAAATAGTGTCTGGTTTAGCTCCTGGTTTAGTGCCTAGTTTATCTCTAGGTGTAGCGCTTAACTTAGCTTCTGGTTTAGCGCCTATTTTATCTCTAGGTGTAGCTCCTAGTTTAGCTCCTGGTTTAGCACCTAGTTTAGCTCCTGGTTTAGCTCCTAGTTTAGTGCCTAGTTTAGCTCCACGTGTGGTGCCTAATTTATCTCCTAGTTTAGCTCCTAGTTTAGTGCCTGGTTTAGCTCCTAGTTTAGCTCCTGATTTAGCTCCTGGTTTAGTGCCTAGTTTAGCTCCTAGTTTAGCTCTTGCTTTAGCTCTTAGTTTATCTCCCGATTTAGCTCCTGGTTTTGCGCCTATTTTATCTCCTAGTTTAGCTCCTAGTTTAACGCTTAGTTTAGCTCCAGGTGTGGCGCCTAGTTTAGATCCCAATCATGCTTCATGTTTTTCTTGTAGTGTAGCATCGAAAATAGATTCTATTTTGGCTTCCGAACTAACACCAAGATGTGCTTCCATTATTGCATCTTTTTTTTCTTCCAGAATTGCTTCCTTGTTAGCTCCATGGTTTGCTTCCTTTTAGTTCCAAGGTTTGCTTCCTTTTTAGCGTCTGGTTTTGAATTTTTTTTAGGTCCAGGGTTTGCTTCCTTTTAGTGTTGGGATTTGCTTCTTAATTATCATCCAATTTTTCTTCTTGTTAAACATCCAATTTAGCTTACTACTTAGATCCAGAAATAGCTCCAAGTATGGATTCAAATTTAATGTCAATTTTTACTTCCATTTTAGAGCCACCTTTTGCTTCCATTTTAACAACTCATGTTGTGTCCTTTTTAGCTTCCATTTAGTAATTTAACTTTTTATTTATTTCAATTTAATTAGTTAAATATATCATGCATCTTAAAAAACTTATATTATTATAGAGTAAGTCATATTGCATTTGAAGTATTTTATATGATAGCTTTTATAAAGAATTTTTAGACAACTAGACATCCATACAAACTAACAACATCATTATACTTATTAAATCTCCATCTAAATAAAATCTACAACATACAGTATATAAAATAACAAGATAATGATTATAACATGATCATAATCTATAATTAAAACTAGTCAAATATATCAATATTAGATAAGTATCATGTCAAACAACTTATATCTTTAATACTAATAAGATCATCATCATATATAACTACAACAAGTGAAAGTCAAATATGACAATAGATCAATAACATGTCAAAATGATACATGGCCAACAATCGACGTAAGTTAAGATAATATATGTCCAAATGATATAAGTCAAAATGATAAATGTCAAAATGATAAAACTCAATAATATGGTATTGTAGGTGAAAATGATACATATGATAGTAAACATGAAAATAGTCATCATAACAATAAATCAACAATGATCAATGATGGAGTCTATATGTTCAATGTCACTGGATACTACCAACAACCAGGTCATCATCATTATCTTGATCATCATCATTGTGGTCATCATCATCATCATTCACAATGTCTTATTCATCTACCTCATCATCATCATCTCCCATGTCTACATCAGACCCATTATAATCTGGATCTATCTCATGAGGATCAACTGGATCTTCTGGAAGACTCGTGTTCTACAAAAAAAGAACATTCAAAATGAAAAGTTATTATTTATTTCATGCAATATGTAATTTTTTTGTTATATTTATAATATTAAAGCATATAAAACAAAACCATAATCATATTACATCATATCAACTAGTGCACATACATAATAAAATTTCAAATAAGTTACAAATAAGAAGTCAATGTACCTTTGTATAGGTAAAATAACATATTTTTATGAGGTAAAAGTATGCATTTAGTTTGTAATAAATAAGTACACTAACTTATCTTCCTACTTCCCATGAAACACAATGCGAATGAGAAATACAATACAAAATATACATGTAACACAAAGCAAGAGTAGTAAAAAGCAAGTGACTTCAATCTATATTCAATTATTATCTCACCAGATATGGAAGTTTCTTTATACAAACAATAAATAAATCAATTAATTACTTTTTTTCACAATTTTGGTGGTTGTGTATTGGTTTCTTATGAGTGAATAATGAGTTGTTTGTTGCTCTGCACCTTTAATAGACTAATGAGTCATTTGAATTGATGATTTTGGTTTTTTATGATTCGAATATTTCAATTGTGGTTAAAAGGCTTACGAAGGAATGATTGTATTTTGGATAAGCACAAACCAAAAACATAATACTGTCACAAAGTCCCTGAAGAATAAGGATAGTAGAATGGTGCACATCAATAGAATTAGCGTTCCCAAAGAAATTGTGAGTCATTGAACATGTCAAAAATACATATGTAATCAATTACAAGCAATCCATCAATATTGAAAGGTAGAGATATAGAACATAGATCGCTCTTAACCGAGGATTTATAAATAAGTTAGTAAAATTAAAATGAATAGATGTGAGTTAATGTTTATCTCATTCAGGTAAGTACATCTAGATATAATAACTATGCCTAAGGTGTTCCTGAAGAGGTTGGTTCTATGGGATATTTTTTCATCTCTCATATGGTTAATTACATCGAAGGAGTTTTTAAGGGGTGGTTGTTCTCCCACCTTCATTGCCTGTCACTACCTCTTCTTCCTCTTTCATTTCTCACTGGAAAAGTTGTGGTCACATATATACGGTTATTGCAGCTAGGCGATTCAGATTTTGAGTTACATGATCTTTGAAAATATTTCGCGAGATGTGGGATGAATATGGACCTTGTGAAGCATTCATTTTCCTTCCAAAAACAAAATGGAGTTACATTTGACAATGGAGTTACATTTGCCCATGATCATTCATTCTCTTACTTATGTAGATTCGTTTCATCACTCGGAAAGTATATAAAACTATCTAGATCTTTATTTAAGAGATCACATGCAATGTGAAAGGTATTTTTTAGTACTTAATAGCATATTATTGCTCAACACATGGTTAACATTCATATTACTATTTATCAAAAAATAAATTCAACTGATTATCATTTAATATAAGTGGTAGTGATTCATTGGTATTTACAAGTGAGCAATGACTCTCCTCTTCTAGTCAAACATTTTCTTGTATTTACAAGTGAGCAATGACTCTTCTCTTCTGGTCAAACATTCTCTTGCATTTGCAAGCATGTGCAATGAATTTTTACTG
>SNQJ01S0050520.1:0-46776 GCA_010110895.2 Picea sitchensis
AACACTAAACCAACTTCCTTTGAATATGTTGCTTCTCATGATGAGTGGAAAGAAGCAATGCAAAAGGAGTATGATGCTCTCATCGAGAATCGGTCATGGAAGATGGTGGATCCTCCATTTGGAACCAAACCAATTGGCTACAGGTGGGTCTACAAGGACAAGTACAAATTAGATATTTCACTTGAAAAGCATGAAGTGAGGGATTTGCACATAAAGAAGGCATAGACTATGAGGAGACTTTTTCCTCCACAACAAAATGGGTTACCATTTGTGCTTTGCTGGCTTTGGCAACACATAATAGGTGGAATATTAATCACATTGATGTGAATTCAACCTTCTTGAATGGAAACTTGAAAGAGAATGTCTACATGTCTCAACCGTAAGGATTTTCTATGAAGGGTCAAGAGCATAAGGTATGCAAGCTCATCAAGTCTTTGTATGGCCTAAAGCAAACACCTCACGCATGGTATGGAAAGAAAACTGAGCTTCTTTTGAAGATCAATTTCAAACATTTTAATCTTGATTATGCAACTTTGTTTGTTAAGAAAGTTAGCAAAACTATTGTATATCTTGTGGTGTATGTAGATGATGTTTTGATAATGGGAACAATGAAGCATATATTGCATGCATAAAAAGAAATAATTGGAGAAGGGTTTTGAGATGATAGACATGGATCATCTTCACTACTACTTTGGTATTGAAGTAACTTAGAATCCAAAACATGTATTCATCTTCCAAAAAATGTACATTGGAGAACTGTTGAACAAATTTGGCATCACTGATTGTAATCCTCTCTCTACTCCAATGGAACAAAATCTGCAGCTAACATCAAAAGAAGGGAATGAATTTCAGAATGCAACTAAATTTAGACAACTTGTGGGGTGGCTTATCTACATTACTGCTACCAGACCAAATATTTTATTTACAATTAGGATTCTTTTTGGGTTCATGCAAAAACCTTGTGAATGACATTGGTGTGCTACAAATATAATTCTAAGGTACTTGAAAGGAACTCAAGATTTTGGGTTGAAATACTCTAAGGTGGAAGACCTCATACTAGTTGGACATATAGATTTAGAATGCGACGTGCATAAGGAGAATGCATGTATACTTCAGGATACCTCATGAGTCTTGGATCAGTAGCTATCTCTTGGAGACCACACAAATAATCCATTCCAATAGATTCCACTATAGAGGTAGAATATGTGGTTGCTACATAGGCAACAAAGGAGATTGTGTGGCTCAAGAAGATGCTAGAGGATTTGCAAGAGAAATAGGTGAATGCTACTCCACATTTGATTGACAACACTTCTGCAATCAAGTTGGCCAAGAATCCTATATTGTGTAATTGAACCAAGAACATCAACACAAAGTACCATATGATTTGACATCATGTAGAAGCCAAGACCCTTCAACTAATACATTGTTCCACAAATGATCAAATTGCTGACATCTTCACCAAAGCGCTTGTAAGAGAAAAGGTTGAAAAGTTCAGAAAGATGCTTGGAATTACAAACGCCCATTCAGATTAAGGGGGGGGATGTCAAATACCTAATCCTTGGGATGATATTGTAAATAGTTAAACTATGATAAATGAAGAGTAATCTAGGTGAATATGAATAGCCATCCGTGATGTAGATTATTTTGAGAACGACATGAAGACAGAAATATAGCAGGGATATAACAAGGAAATACACAAAGATATTTCAAGAAACACATAAATATAGTGAAACCCAACTTCTCTTAATGAATAAGAGAGAAAAACATTGTAGAACACAATATGGAAGAATGTGGTAGCTTATCTCTGAAAAGAAAGAGATGTTTGATATGCTTCATTCGCAACAAGATTTACATCACACTCCATTGCATGCTTAAAGGGCCTCCTTCACCTCAATTATATATGAGAGAGTGAGAGGAGAACAATTCCCATGATGCATGTGGGATAAATTAATCTAAGTTTATAAAATTCCATAGGCATGTAAAATAGTAGGACTTCCCAGGTGATCACCCATCCCAATACTACTCTAGCCCGAGCATGCTTAACTGCGGAGTTCTAATGGGATCCAATTCATTAATTCTATGTTGTAGGCATGTACATAAGACCACTAGGAAATCAATACATGATGTCTGTAATTAAAAAATGAAGATGGTATTGCATTCCATTCCCCATCAAAAGGGTGAGTATCATGGGTTATCAAAACCATATGCTCGAAATGTTGATTCAGTGGAAAATGTGGTTGGCCACTGAGATCCACTTGGATCATTCCTCCTCCCTTAGGAAGCAATGGTCCCCATCGCGTCAAGTTCCCTCAGGAGCTAGGGAAACTTCTGCTGAATCTGAACCTTGGTGAGTCGCTTTCCTTGTTGAAGTAGATGTCCTACTTGTACTTTGTTTTGTGGAAGGATGCCATGAACCTATTGGAGGTGTTGGATCCATTCAATAGATTTGGCTGCATGATCTTCCTTGGTCCAAGTGTGGGAGGACTCTGTCGATGAAGATGCAGCAAGAAGAGCTATATCAATGGGGGATAATGGTTGGAACCCCAAGCACACCTAGAACAGGTCATTGCCAATAGAGTTATGCTAAACACGTGGAAGACTCTCATTCTCTTCGTGCTCCTCTACAATCTCGTCGACCTACTTCTGCTGGATAAAAACATATTGGGTTGAGGCTGTAGTGGGTGCAATGACCTCATGTTCACCATATGACTAGATCATGAAGAGGGAAAACTTTGTGGTTCGAGAGATTACTTTGTGGCATTGTTTTTCTAAGATCAATGAAATGGCAGTAGTCGAAGCTACCTCTGGTACCCTATAGAGATGACCTCCCAAAGTAACAATGACACGGCAGGGCCGAGACTTATAGATAGCATGACGTTTCCACATATATGGTTGTCCTAAAAGAACATCACAGACTTCAAGTAGGACAACTTCACACACTACCTCATCCTTGAAGGGCTTGATACCATAGGACATGCGACATTGCTAGTTGACACAAATGTCTTGTCCTCGGCTCAACCATCTGATGGTGTATGGTTGGGGGTGTGGTATCGTTTGCAACTTCAATCTCTTGATAACCTCGACTGAGATCATGTTCTTATGACTCCCCCTGTCAACAATGAAATGCAGTGGGGTCCCCTTTACCCACATCTGCGAGTGGAAGAGGCACCCCCCCTCCTCAAGCTCCTCTGGATCTTCAGGTGGTATTGTTGTGGTCACGATGGTAGCAATGGGTTTTGCATCGATTATATGTTTCCCTTTATTGTGCTTTGAATCAGAGTCCAAGTCGAGTTCTAATTCTTTTTCTTTGAGCTCAACCATCAATGACTATTTCGAGTGACATTCATTAGTCTTGTGACAAGGGATGTTGTGGAACTCACACCACTTTCCTGTGTCTTTCTTACACTTCCCATTACCCTTTTTTTCCTGTGTCTTGGACTGGATCTCTTGAGGTTGGCCTTCCTTTCTTTGTCCTTCGTTATGTGAGTTAGGGTTACCTTTTCCATGATTTTGTTGTGGTGTATTTTGAAACTTGAACCCTCACTTAGTCTACTGCTTGAATTTCTGCTCAATTTTGACTGCATATCAATAAGCAACACCCAGTGAGGAGATCTCCAAGAAATTCATCTTTGTTTGGATGTACCTGTGTATACCACTACGATACTTCAAAACCAAGTTCCACTCAAAGTCTTTCATACCCATCTTTGAGCACAAGGCATGAAAGATGTTAGTGTACTCCAACACCGTCTGGTCTCTTTTCTGACGCAGAGTTGTCCATCTCATGTATTGGTCATCATAGTTTCTGATAGGGTAGAACTCCTCATTTTGGGAATCTACAAAGGTCGTCCAAGTGGGTTCTCTCCTAAATGGTGTAGATTCATCTGTATTGTACATCTCCCAGTAACCTTCCCACCAAGATCTGACATGGGCAAGGGATTTAAGGAAAGTGAAGGTGATCTTTTCACCGTCAATTTTTTTTTTGGACGGAGTAATAACCTTCTAGCAGATTCAACCATTTTTCTAGAGCATATGCATCTTTTTGGCCTTTAAATAAGGGGATATCAAAATTGACTTGTACCTTGAAGGGCGTCACACTTGTGAAATGATCTCTTGTCGAAGATACCTCGACTGTCACCATCGATAGTCTTCGAAGGATCTGAGCGAATTTATCCATCATCTCGTTCCTTTGTCGCATGAGGGCTTCCTTGAGAAACGTCTTGAAAGGATATCCTTCTTTGTCATCTCTCTTTTCTTCCCCCATGGGAGGTCGCTTGGGTCAGTGAGAACACTTGTCCTCAAGCGAAACTAGCTCAAGACCCAACTCTCTATACCCTGACCTCGTTGGGATGCCTCGACTATCACCATCGGTAGTCTTCAAAGGATCTGAGCAAAGTTGTCCATCATCTCATTCCTTTGTCGCACGAGGGCTTCCTTGAGAAACGTATTGAAAGGATCTCCTGCTTTGTCATCTCTCTTTTCTTCCGCCATGGGAGGTCGCTTGGGTCAGCGAGAACACTTGTCCTCAAGCAAAACTAGCTAGAGACCCAACTCTCTATACCTTGACCTCATCGAGGACCTGCTCTGAGAAACGACAATGAGCAAACTGTTCTGATACCACTGATCTAGATTATGCTGAGAACGAAATGAGAAAAAAACAAAAATATAGAAGAGAACACATAAATACAGTGAAACCCAACTTCTATTAATGAATAAGAGAGAAAAACATTGTAGAACACAAATGTTGGTTACACTTCATTCACAACAAGCATTACATCACACTCCATTGCATGCTTAAAGGGCCTCCTTTACCTCAATTATATATGAGAGAGTGAGAGGAGAACAATTCCCATGATGCATGTGGGATAAATTAATCTAAGTTTATAAAATGTCATAGGCATGTAAAACAATAGGACTTTTCGGGTGGTCACCCATCCTAATACTACTCTAGCCTGAACATGCTTAACTGTGGAGTTCTAATGGGATCCGACACATTAACGCTATGGTGTAGGCATATACATAAGACCACTAGGAAATCATTACATGATGTCTATAATTAACAAATGAAGATGGTATTGCATTCCATTCCCCATCAAAAGGATGAATATCATGGTTTATCAAAACCATAGGCTCAAAGTGTTGATTCAGTGGAAAAGGTGGTTGGCCATCGAGATCCACCTGGATCAACCCGACTTGTGGGAAGATTATCATCCTCCTCTTGTTCATATAGCTAAACCACAAGCTTTGAAGACCCTATAATGAATGTCTCACAAATATGTTCATTTCCTCTTCTCGTTAAACCCTAGTTTTCATATGTGTGTTTTCTTGTTTAAAAAGGATAGAATAAACCATCATCATATTTGTTTGTTCTTTAGTTTTTCAATCTTCTGTTGTAAAAGGGTTTGATCTTATCATGCTAAATCTTCCTACAACACCAAGGATATGTGAAAAGGATAACTTGTTAATAAAGTTGTGATGTGAACGTTTTTATAAATAGGTTTTAGATCTAGTTCTAAACCCTTTACATAAATTGGAAATTTGAAAAAAATATTTCAATATTGATCATAAATAAAATCAAAAAAATATTTCAATAGTTCCCTTATTTATTTTAATATGTGGACACTCTTTACTATTTTTAGCTTCTTGATCATAAATAAAATAAAAAAAATATTTCAATAGTTCTCTTATTTATTTATTTCCATCATTGGACACTCTTTATTATTCTTTAGCTTCATTTGTCTAATGATAGTTGGAGTGTCCACTTGAAACTTTGGACGTTTCAAAACATTAGACACAATTTAATCCAAAAATCTTGACAACAAAATGATAAATAAAGTTATTTTATAAAAACATTTTTTTTAGATTAAAAAAAATGAAGAAAAGTTTGAATATTGATATAAAAAAATCTGAAAATATTTTAAATCCAGAATTATTAAAAAAAAATTGTAGATAAAAAAAAATTGAAGAAAAGTTTAGATATCGATATATCTCAAAGTATTATAAATCCGAATTTTTTTAAAAAAATTGGTAGATTAAAAAAAATTGAATTTTTTTTTAGTAGATTAAAAAAATGGAAGAAAAGTTTGAATATCAATATATGTCAAAGTATTATCCAAAATTATAAAAAGAAATTGGTAGATTAAAAAAAATTGAAGAAAAGTATTGATATTGATATATCTCAAAGTATTATAAATCCATAATTTTATAACATGATTGGTCTTGGAACATTATCGAAATATAGTTGACGATTGGGAAAAAAAGTAAGATTACACATTTAAAGCATAAGAAAATGGAGTAGGCTAACTCGGGAGCAATCTTCCCTCTCAAGTAGCTTTACGGCAATACCTTTCCGGTGACCCCTGGTGACCCCCGACATGTGCAATATCCCCCAAACATGCCAAGTAGCGTAATGGATGATGCGGATGGGATGGCTACGTACGCGATGGAAGCTGTCATATCTGCGAATTAAATCTCTATCCAATCTTTCACCTACGTTGAATTATTACTCCTTAACTCACTGCGTTAACTCTCCACCAAACATTCGACGCCTTACTCTGTGTCCTTCAACAAGCATACACACCAGTGCGTCATTCCACCCCGCGTCCTCCAATAAGCAAGATACACCAGTGCTTCATTCCGCCCTGTGTCCTCCAGCAAGCATACACACCAACGCTCGACATACACCATTGGAGTAGCAGGAAACGGGTTTGTAAAGCTACAAAAATCCATTTAGAGAACTGACTTACGAGATGTATGCCCATTCTGATCTTGCGTTGCCTGATCAGATCCCTTCTTAGGTGCTGGGAATCTTCCATCAAGCTCATCCGGATACATGTAATCTTCCATCAAGCTCATCCGGAAAGTTCATTTCCACTTTAAACTCAAATTAAATTTGTTTTCCTGTATTTAGTGGTATAATGATGTGGCCTTCAACCACTAAGCCTATACAATAGGGTTTTCAGTAATTTAACCAACAAAAGCAATTTGAATAATTTCTACCCCATATCAATGCCAAAGAATATGGCAGTTAGTCATGATACTTCAAACTTTGTTGTGGTTCCAATGATTCGATGAATTTCAGACCACCGATCATATATGAAGGGTATTATCAGCAGGTTATAAGCGGTAGTAACTAGAATAAATGTCAGAAAAACAAAACAGGCTAGCTGTGGTTATAGCTATTTCGTTTAGTTTATGCACATTGTTCATTGTCTAGGTCTCTATAAGTAATGGTTATTTGGTAAAATCGATTGCAATAACGACATATTCCATGCCACTTCATTTCATTTTTAATGTACTTGCCATCTGTGGAGAACCAAACTTTATTGCCTTCTTGATTACTCCTATAAAGAGGACTAATAAAGAGTTTACTCAACACATTACCTATGAGTTAGCTTGCCTGCGGTTGTCCAACATCAACCCGAAGTGAATATGAGGAAAATGTGCCCACTGCAATAAAGATATCGAATAAGGATTAAAAAAAAGGAAAACAAATAGTTCATTAGATGAAAACATTTTGATAGCTGCATCATTATATTACGTTCTTGGCAGCGGTGCTAAAAGCTTCCTTGTGAGTTATTTTTGGATTGTTGGCTTTGATCCTATGGATTTCGTCTCTGCAAATCATAAATATGTTTGTTAAGAAACAAGGTTCACATCGAAATTTTATTTATTGATTCTTTGAAAAATAAAAAATCAATTACGTTTGATTTTTTTTATTCATAAAAGAAAGAAAAGAAAAACGATTACTAGAAATTTCAAATTTCGTGCTTCTCCCTAGATATTGAGTAGGAATCGTTCTTACCTAATGAAATGATTATATGCAGATGGAACACATTGTTTCTTCTCGGGCTCTGCACGAACATGTAAACAAGCGGTATTCGTATCAGTAGACGCTTTATTGTGCTTTCTTTTCTCGCATCGGCTATTATAATATGAATATTTCACAATGGAAATTCGTATAAAAATTTTCATTCATCTTGTAACACAAAAAGGGGGAAAACATTTTGCCTACTATCTTGAAAAAATGTTATTTTCTTAGAAATTATGATGGTAAGTTGCTTGCTATGAATGTCGAGACATACGTCTGTAAGATGAAATCCTTGTTTCTTCATTGTCCGGATAAGCATCGCTAATGGTAGTAGAAGAAGATGTCAGATCTCTGGTGTAGTCGTGCGCACCAGTATTCTGGCCTTGCTGTTAGCATTCATCACAATCAAAATCAGATAACAAAGAATCTTGGAAATGAAAATCATCCCATGATAAAGAATAAAGCAGTCATGTAAAAGAAATGTTCTAAAAATGATAAATAATAGATATTCGAGAGGTGAGCATAAAATTTCCTAACACCGAGATGATATTTCCCAGTGTTATTCATGATCTACCACAGTTGTCATGCAAGTTTATAGGGATTAATTTAGTAATATATGTCAGTATTGAAAGAAACTAAAGGTCAAACTTCCCATTTCCAACGATGATCTTCAACACTTCAAAGGCAGTGATTCTAAGCTGCCTATTACTTTCTTGGAAGAAATCTTTTATTACAACAATCGGTTCATTTATCACTAGGATTCTTTTCAGAACTAAAACCTAGAGTAACCTTTATTTTTCTCTCAGTAGTTTTGCATTAATGTGGATTATCGCCTAGAAAATGCTATTCCTGGTGGCATATGAATATTTCAACAATGCTCGCTTGTTTTGTTTCATATCTTCAATCTGATAAAGTTTTGCATCCCTTAAATTAAATTCCTAACCCTAGGAAATCATAATCATCTACAAGTATTCAAACCGTAGAAATTCTCAAGTAAAGATATTCCAAAACTTTTAGGTGAAGGATCTGGTGCAACATTATGCGAAAATTTTACAAGTTTTACCGTCTGTACAACACTGCTCATAGCAGTCAGTAAGTAATTATACTAGCGTAATATAACTTCAGGCATGCATGCCATACCTGCTGCGCCTGTTGTGGCAACGACTGCAACAAGGGTGCCATGTTTACCGACAAAAGGTTAGTGCAATGACCGCATCGGACTGTAACAATCCTGTATAAGCTATTGCATGGAACGTTTACCTGTAGTGACGATGCCTGTTAGACTCCATTAACGATTCATTCTTCTTCATCATTTTTAGTATTCACAAAGTATACAAATTGATAACAGTTTCAACTTAATCTGAGCCCCTTTTCATTCAAATTGTCAGATTAGACATAAGTATATTCAAATGCATTCTCTCTACGGAAATAAATAACAAATCTCTCAAGAGTCTCACCAAATCTTAACACCCGCTAGAAAACCTTCAACATCATTTATCGACTCTTAATCTTGAAATCTTTAAGATTTCAATATTTTTGTCACTAATTCATACTGTAAGTTCGAAAGCAAGCATTCATCACTCATGATATAACCATTGTATTTTATTTAGGCTGGAAAAAAAAATCAAGAATAACATAAAAAAACAATGATAAGGCTCGAATGACTAATTTATGAGATGATGTGGTGATTGTTTTAACTCTGAATCTTGGTATTAACATGAAAATCATTATAAGGCATAGAGGAGACATCACAACCTATGTTGCATGTATAAATTTCTTTATTAGCACACATAAGCGTAGATCTAATTTATAGAATAGATAGGCATATGGAATAGTTGCTTCTTATTTAAAGGTGTTTTTATAGTCATTCTAACATCGTTGTTGTTTACATATTCATTTATAGGGAATTGAGAAAATGGCGGAAAATAGACATGAATGGGATGTAGTTATCAAAGGCACGAAATATGTATTTTACTGTTTGGTTGGTGATTGTGTCAATATGACCAGATCAAAACTATCTGGCCTTAATCACCATCATGCGATCAAACACAATCTCCCTCCAATTCCCCTAGGCCCAAGAGGTCGAGTAAGACATGCAAATGTTAAACTTACAACAAAATCACCAAGTAAGGTTAAAAGACAGAATGAAAAAATTCAATATGATGTAGATGCAAGGTTGTGTCGTGCATGAAAGCAGGCATATACAAGATTTGTTAATGAAGAAATTATTTCCGTTTTAAGTATTTATTGACATTTGTAATTGTGTGTGTTTTTTAATAATATAAATTAATTATTATTGTCTAAATTCATTGAAACTCATTTTTGCAATCAGTTGCTACGTTTGATCAACTTAATGATAATTCAAAGAAAAAAATTCATGAAAAAATGAATTGTTGGGATCAAAGTTTACCTTGTAGATGTATGGACACAGCTAAACGCATAGATATTGCTTTACAACAAAAAGAAAGAACAGGGCCTTCTAATGATGTATGGGAAGAAGAGTTTGATGAGCATACCCATATATTAAACTCTGGGGAAACTAGTAATAACAACGAGTACACAGTTGACTCAATTTTTTTGCATGCATTGATTTCAAGACATTTGAACATTAGATGGTATTTATTTTTATTATCAATTGTATACTGATTCTCCATTGTTATTGATATGCCTAGCCTGATCAACAAAATTCTCCAGAGAGATCACTGCATAGTTTTGTTGTTGAATACAGTTCAACTAACTTGGAAATCCAACGAGCATTGAGTTGTCAACCATTACGACACTCACTAGATTTCAAGGGATTTTCAGGAAAGTAAGTTTTGCTACAATACAACCTATTTCATAAAAACACTAAAATCAATATTCTTTTTTTCTTTTTTTTCTTTTGTGATTTGTGATTGATTATATAGATTTTTTTTTTTTTTAATCTATACATTAATGTGCATTTATGGTGCAGGTGTTTTTTTTCGGAACCATTACAATCATTACAAACCCCAAAAGATGGTCAAAATATTGAAAAGAATGTAAACGAAACAAACCAAATGCTACAACCATCTTTACATTCAATGTGGCAATGCAAACTAAGTTTTCATGTATTTATAGTTTTATATAATCATTAACAAAATTTTACATTTAATTATGTTTGAGTTGCATACTTATATCTTCTTTTAATCTTATGTTTAGAATAAAACATATACATCTCCAAAATCCCCTTTGCACACAAATGATGGTGGGAATGCAACACCTTTTTTCGAAATCCACCATAAACCACATTATCTTCAATCGATACAACATTCACCTCCACTTGAAGAAAAATTAGGAGAGGTAAGTTATATACCCTATACTAATGTTTTTATTATAGCAATGTCAATTTGGATATTTATTAATAGTGTTGTAACTTTTACAGGAGACAAAAAAGGTGAATGATTATGCTATGGTTAAGAGGACAAGAATCACACCAAAGGACTTGAAAGCACATGGGTTCAAGTCTCGCAAACAATACATAGAGCATATATGTTCAACTAGTATTGCTCTCACAAAACCCACTAGGTTGGCTACTTTGAAGTCTAAACAATGCACCAAGTTTAAGTAACTTGGGCTACAAATTTAGAGTTTTGATAAGTCTTTTTGTATAAATAGGTTCTACTTACAAAGACATGAACATATTTAAGCCTACAAGAAATGGATTTTTATATACTTTCAATAAATGAACTTTCTAGTACTTTGTTTTATGTTTTTAATCTCAATTTTTTTTGGCACTTAAAGTACAAAAAAAAAATGGTTTTATGGAAGTTAGTTTTATTTAAATATACAAATTTTTGCAGTCTAGCCTCTTCAATATAGAGATGAGTTTCATTTTTTACACATTTTATATTCCCTACTTTATATATTCTAATTTCTACAAGAAATTAATATATATTTGTTACTAATTGTGCAATATTATAATATAAAGAACTTATATTCTAAATATACAAGTTTAAACATTAATGTTTCAATATTATGGAAAACTCAATGAATAGAAACATAGCCTTTTATTTGTGCATGTAATCCAATTTTAATTAAATCTTTTATAAAACATAATATAATAAAACAAATATTTCACAATGGAAAAAAAGTTAGAGGATTATCTAAAGATTAAAACATTTTGTTTTTGTATGGATTGCTACAACACATAAAATTTAACATTTCTTCCAAACATATAAAGAGAAAATCAACAAAATTTTAGAGAATTATAAAGAAGGACCACAACAAAACCATGGTAAAGAAATAATGAATGCATTCAAACCATAAACTTAACTTATAATCAATACCAATTATCCCAAAGGCATAAGGCTTATCAAAACCTATAATATTATGATAAAAAAGTAGTGAAGGATAATAGTTTTTATATTTCAACAGATATTAATAAATATTTATAAATAATAATAATATAATCAAACACGCAAGCAAAGGGATAAGGCTTATCTTTTATTCAAAGTAAGCAAAGGCAAATTAATGGAATTTAATAAATTTTAAATAAATGAATCATGACTACTGTGAATTCTTAAAACCATGACAACTTTAAATTCCAACCTCTAAAATTATGATAAAAATGTAGTGAAGACTAATAGTTTTTGTATTTAAAAAGATATTAATAAATATTTATAAATAATAATAATATAATCAAACAAACAAGCAAAGGGATAAGGCTTATCTTTTATTCAAAGCAAGGAAAGGCAAATTAATAGGATTTGATAAATTTTAAATAAATGAATCATGACTATGTGAATTCTTAAAACCATGACAACTTTAAATTCCAAGCTCTAAAATTATGAAAAAAATGTAGTCATGCTAATAGTTTTTATATTTAAAAAAATATTTATAAATAATAATAATATAATCAAACATATAATTTCTTGGGAAAAAACACAAATGTAATTTATGGACGACAACTTCTTTAAATCCTCATATATGGAAGCACGCATATATGGAAGATGCAATTGGATTACAGTAAATTTCTTCTGTATATGGACCTTCCGTATATGCGTCATTCATATATGCACCTTCCGTATATGCGCGCTTTCGTAAATTTAGATTACCATAAATTTCTTCTGTATATGCACCTTCCGTATATGCGTCATCCGTATATGTACCTTCTGTATATGCGTGCTTCCGTATATGTGCATATACGGACGATGCATATACAGAAGTTGGCCACTTCCATAATGACGTCTTCCGTATATGCGCATATATGGATGACGCATATAAATGCGTGTATAAATGTGCATATACGAACGACAACTTCCTTAAATCCTCATATATGAAAGCACACATATACGGAAGATGCATTTGGATTACAGTAAATTTATTTTGTATATGGACCTTCCGTATATGCGTCGTTGGTATATGCACCTTCCGTATATGCGCGCTTTCGTATATTTGGATTACCGTAAATTTATTTTGTATATGCACCTTCCGTATATGCGTCGTCCGTATATGCACCTTCTGTATATGCGCAGTTCCGTATATATACGAACGATGCATATACGGAAGTTGGCCACTTCCATAATGGCGTCTTCCGTATCCATAATGGTGTCTTCCGTATATGCGTCATCCATATATGCACCTTCCGTATATGGCGTCTTCCGTATATGCGCATATATGGATGACGCATATAAATACGCATATAAATGTGCATATACGGATGGCAACTTCCTTAAATCCTCATATATGAAAGCACAAATATATGGAAGATGCATTTCTTCTATATATGGACCTTCCGTATATGCGTCGTTCATATATGCACCTTCAGTATATGCACGCTTTCGTAAATTTGGATTACCGTAAATTTCTTCTGTATATGCACCTTCTATATATGCGTCGTCCTTATATGCATCTTCCGTATATGTGTGCTTTCGTATATGCACATATACGGATGACGCATATGAATACGCGTATAAATGTGCATATATGGACAACAACTTCCTTAAATCCTCATATATGAAAGTACACATATACGGAAGATGCATTTGGATTACAGTAAATTTCTTCTATATATGGACCTTCCGTATATGTGTTGTTCGTATATGCACCTTCCGTATATGAGCGTTTTCGTAAATTTTGATTACCATAAATTTCTTTTGTATATGAACCTTCCGTATATGCGTCATCCATATATGCACCTTCTGTATATGCACGCTTCTATATATGTGCATATACGGACGATACATATATGAAAGTTGGCCACTTCCATAATGGTGTCTTCCGTATATGCGCGCTTTCGTATATGTGCATATACGGATGACGCATATAAATACGCGTATAAATGTGCATATATGGACGACATTTTCCTTAAATCCTCATATATGGAAGCGCACATATACAGAAGATGCATTTGGATTACAGTAAATTTCTTCTATATATACCTTCCATATATGTGTCGTTTGTATATGCACCTTCTGTATATGCGCGCTTTCGTAAATTTGGATTACTGTAAATTTCTTCTGTATATGCACCTTCCGTATATGCATCGTCCATATATGCACCTTCCGTATATGCGTCGTCCATATATGCACCTTCCGTATATGCGTGCTTCCATATATGTGCATATATAGATGATTCATATATGGAAGTTGGCCACTTCCATAATGGCGTCTTCCGTATATGCGCACTTCCGTATATGCGCATATATGGATGACGCATATAAATGTGCATATACGGACAACAACTTCCTTAAATCCTCATATATGAAAGCACACATATACGGAAGATGCATTTGGATTACCGTAAATTTCCTCTGTATATGCACCTTCCGTATATGCGTCGTCCGTATATGCACCTTCCGTATATGCGCGCTTCCATATATGTGCATATACGGACGATGCATATACAGAAGTTGGCCACTTCCATAACGACGTCTTCCGTATATGCGCATATATGGATGATGCATATAAATACGCGTATAAATGTGCATATACGGACAACAACTTCCTTAAATCCTCATATATGAAAGCACACATATACGAAAGATGCATTTGGATTACAATAAATTTCTTCTGTATATGCACCTTCTTTATATGCGTTGTTCGTATATGCACCTTCCATATATGTGCGCTTCTGTATATGTGCATATACGGACGATGCATATAAGGAAGTTGGCCACTTACATAATGGCATATATATACTGGTATATATACCAAGTATATATATCGCTATATATACTTGGTATATATACCAGTATTTATATTGACATATACTAGGTATATGTGTCGGTATATATACCAAGTATATATATCAGTATATATACCAAGTATATATACTGGTATATATACTTGGTATATATACCGATATATATACTTGGTAACTGGTATATATATCGGTTCATGTCAATTATCATATGACTACTTCATATATAGTATATATACTAGGTATATATGACGGTATATATAGAACTATATATATACTAAGTATATATACCAGTATTTATATTGACAATATACCAGGTATATGTGTCAGTATATATACTTGGTATATATACCAGTATTTATATTGACATATACTACGTATATTTGTCGATATATATACTTGGTATATATACCGGTATATATACCAAGTATATATACTCAATATATATACCGGTATCCCCGGATGGGGTGACACATGGGTCACACACGTTTGACATCCCCAGTATTGGTATTTATGCATGTTTGACATAGTAAACTAGATATCAAAATTTATAAATTTATAGGACCACACTTATTCATCGAGGATTTCCATGAAGATTACTGCTTCGGCTGGACGGGGAAGGTGGCAGAAGGTTCCAAATGTTTGAGGAGGACCTCATCCAAATCAGAGAAGAAGCTTCAGAATCTATCACACAATCGGTGCAGATGGTTAATGAACGTATAGCGGACTTAGAAACCAGGATGGAAAAGCTGGAGCTTTAAGTCGCCAAGAAGACCCCTCAGCAAGTGCAGGGGTGAAGATATTGCCGAATGTTGGCCCCTTAAATCCCAAGCAGCGGGCGTAACAAAGTTTCTTGTTCTTTTCTTGGCTCCTGCTCATTTTTTGTTACTCTGAAGAAACATTGTTTGCTGGCTTTAACCTCCATAGGATTTAAATTTTGGAACCTAAGCCATAATATGCATTTTTGGGCTTTGTTATATGGCACCAATATATGTAATTTTGGATTTCATGCACAGGATGCATGCTTGAACTATGTAGATGTTTCTACAATGGTCATACCACTGCTTTCTTAATACAAACTTCATTTTCTTGTTATAAAATGTATTACCACTACTTTCTTGGTCATACCACTGATTATAAAATGTATTACAAACATATACAAATAAAAATCCTTTAACACAAATATCAAAAATAAAAAATGCATATGCAATTGAACAATGTTTACTTATTTAGTAAAAGATAATTTCGTACACAAATGGTGCACATTCATAATCAAAGATAATAGTATACACAATGGTGCACATTCATATTCAAAGACGAGCATACACAATCGTTCTTTTAAATGCAATTTATTTGGATGTGATTTGCAACGTGAGATAAAATGTAAACTAGTTGGCATATCATGAGTTATTTATTCCATTGGATTCATGACATCATAATTATGTTAGGGGTGTTTGTCCTCTGTCATTCGTACACTCCAACATGTTTTCCTTCAATTGATTTCTAAATTTAAGGTTTCATTTAGTGGGATGTAATACAAAACTTTTCATTGGAGATCAACTTCACAAATCAATGCCCAAGACGTTGAGGGTGTATTGGGCTCTAAAATGAAAACACACACATCTATGAGGTGACAAAATGTTGTTTTTTTTCTCGAGGCCATTTTTGTAAGTGTCTTTGAATGCCTTTTGGATACAAGTTGCAATTAGTGATTAAATGGAAATCGAGCATCAGATCGATGAGTCATGTTTCTTTGGATTCTTGACATCATAATTACACCAAGGGCATCCTTCCTCCACTAGTCACACACCTCGACATGTTCTTTTTCAAACGACTTTTGAATCAATGGTTTTGTTCAATGGGATGTCATGCAAAATTTTTCTTTAGGGGTCATCTTTTCAAATCGACACCGCAAATACCAATGTAGGGTGTGTTGGGATCTAGAATGACAAAACACATGCCTGCGAGGGAATGAAAATTGATTATGCTAATTTGTTTGGTTTTTGTGCCCCAAAACCAATTTTGTATGAAAACTTGCTATCAAATCAATAAATCACCATTTCAATTTTGTATGAAAACTTGATATCGAATCAATAAATCACCATTTCTTGTATTCTTGACATCATAATTATGCTAGGGTCATGTTTCTGTTACCGATCACACACCCCATTAGGTGATTTGTTTTTGGAAGACTTCTAGATCCGAGGTTGTATTCAATTCCATTGAATTTAGTTGGATTCCAAACGCTCTCTAATTAGAAGAAACATATTTATAATACAAAGGGTATCAATTTCACTCGAGGTTACATATTTTGCAGTTTTGAAATCAAGTTTTGTTTATTTTTTGTAGCGTTAATACATTTAATATAACAATAAAACTCATGTTCTCAACTACTCTGTTAACCATTCTATCTCTACACACAATGACATAGTTTTTCCTTCTCTTTTTAAATAATAGGACACATATCTCCTCTACGTCATAAGGAGACATGGATATACACGATATGTTGTGACATAAAGGGTAATTAAGGGAACATATAAAAAAATTTAAGCGTACTTCAAAGATCTGCTATGTTTGCTTTAAGGGTGGAAATTTAGTTAACTATAGTGGAAATCAAGGACAATAAGAAGATGATCCAATGTTGGATATTCATATGATTATTTTGAAATCAAAAGGAAGAATATGATCCATAAACATACGAAAACCATAATTCCCTTAAAGAGACCTCCATGGATATTGTTTAGAATGAACTTGTGGAGTTGTACAATATCTACCCAAAACCAAAACATAGAAAGAAACAAGCTAAATTGAATTAATTCAAACTATAGAAAGAAACAATATAGATTGAATTAATTCAAGGTATACACTTGCACCTGATTTGTAATTCTTAAACACAAATCCCTTGCCCTTAATTTGTAATCCTTAAACACATAATTACTGTTCTTTCTTGTGTTGTTGTCTTGTGTCAAGTATTCACTTTTAACAACCATTGACCAAATTAGGAAGTGGTTTTCTTCATTGTTGGTTAGAGAGATATTGATGGTCTGCTTTACTTTTAAACAAAGTTCCAACCAATAATCCCCACCCCAATCATTATCTTTCCAGTGACCACTACATATATGTACCTTGTAATAACATCATGTACAATGCTTAACATTATTGAAATAGAATGGAGATGCATTGAATTTGAGTTATATATAAGATAACATATGATACGATCATTAATGAATGATCAAAAGTAGTTCAAAGAGACTACAAATCATACAAAGATAGTCTAAATATTAAATTTTGCATCTCATATATGTGTGTGAATTAGTTGAATCATAAACAATAAACAATCAACAATGCCATATATAAAATTGAATTATGTTAACAAACTACATTTCCAATTAACTACCCATTGAAGAAACATCAAATACAATACTCCAAAAAACCCACAACTCTTTATCCAATTGATATTTTGAGTAAATTAATTATTTTAATTTATGCTAATAATTCCTTTTCTTCCACTTCTTTAGAAAATGAAATGGAAATTTTGTAGGGGTATGAAAAGAAACAAAAACTATTGGTAGGAACTATTTGGAGAGTTTTAAACATACCAAGATATCTATCAATTGTTATCATTAGGAAAATTATTCAAATCAAAAGGAAAATGTGTTTGATTGACTTGATTTGGCATGGATGCAACTATTGTCCCGCGTTGTGGATTTGGCATGGATGAAACTTTTCTCCTCCCATGTTGGCTAGACTCGGTGAATTCATATGGCATATATTCTTTATCATTCACATTCAAGTCCTCTTCTAGAGCTTGTCGAGCCCTCCGTCGACGCTTAAAGCTAGGGCTAATCCAACTTTTCTTTCTTCTTAGAGATCCATCCAATGCTTGTGGGTCATTGGTGAAGTGAAAGTCCATTATAAATTTATCATTGAATCCAATAAGAAATCTTTCCAAATCCTCCTTCATTTCCAAACATTTATGTTGTTTCCGTGGTGCATGATGAATTGCATCTTGCAAATTTAAATGTATGAAATTTTAAAACAAATGAATTATATAAAACATTCAAATTTATATGTAAATACCATAGCATATTAGAATAAAGTAAACTTTAATGGATGAATTTCATACAATAAAGAAGGATCACCTGATATCCTTGTAGCTTCTCTAACATCCCTTGTATAATCAAATCACAATTATTGTTTCCTTGATGAAGGGCATTGCCATCATCTCCTCCAACATTGTCCCCATTCCTATTTTCATGAGCATTCTCATTGTCCCCATTCCTATTTTCATGAGCATTCTCATTGTCCCCATTGGCATCATTTGTATGAGACATATAAGTGGCTTGTTCTTCTAGAAGCTCATCCACTGTTAATTCCTCTATAGCATCTTCTTGGGCTACTTCATTACAAATTCCATATAGAGCACTGAATTTCAAAACATGTTTCCATGTGTTGCCTCGTAATGCCCATGGGCAATCACATACTAGACCATTTGCAGTAGATGTTGATACAATGTAATATTTTGCACGATTTGTCTGGCTAATAACCATGTATGCACCTTCAACAATGTCATGAGGACTAACATCATTGTCAGAAATTCTCCTAGATTTCTCTAATGAAGACTCAAGGTACCTCTCCTTCTTCCAGTTTGTTAGAAATCAAGACTCCTTCAAATAGTTTCGATGCACAAAAAAATGTTCCACCCTCTTCAATAGGGAGAAAATCAACCAATCCATTCTCCTAGAACATTTACGCCTTCAGTCACGTAAGAACTTGGTCTTCAAGAAGCAATGGTATGATTCAATTGAACTATTGGACTCTTGATTAGCATGAGGAAAGTCCTGATAACATTTTTCCCACATATCTAATAAGAAAAAGATAACCAATCATTAATATGTTAAGTCAATATGACATGCAATTATAACTAAATTAAAATGATCTATATATGTTGGGGAAAGTAATCTAGGACAACATAATAAGTAACTTACATATCTTATCCCCTTCCAACCAATGTTTTCTGAAGTAGTCCAAAAACTTAACTTCGCCAGCAAATTTTTCAAAGAATGTTCGCATTGCCTCACTAACGACATCATGATCATGACAATGGTGCATTATCTCACCTAGACTATGAGATAATTCCATGGCTCTTTCAGGGGACGATGCCAATTGAAATGCATTCTTTGACCAAGCACGACGAACATGCCAACAACAAAGGAGGATGCGACAACCCAAAATTTTCCTACAAGAAAACTGATATCGTTCTTGTATTAATTGAACATGATTAAAATTTAGCAACCAACTATATTTATCATTAAATGTAATAACAACAAAAAACTAGGTGTACAGGTGCTAATGATAATTCATACATTCATAACGTGCAAAATATTTGTCTCACCTCAATGCTTTAATTTCTTCTAATGCACCATCTGTCATGACAACGTTCAGTTTCCAATTTGGGCACATTGTCCTACATGCATCTAGGAGTGGTCTAAGACATTGGGTTATATCTGATGTTCTATTGCGTGAACACACTGCCCATGCAACAAGAACATCGCTATATTGAGAATTGAAGGCAAGAACTGTGTATAATTGGTACTACACAAACCAATACAATAATCAACTTCTCAATTTTAGAGTACTAATTATATTGAATGAAACATTGAACTCAATAGAAACATTAAAAAAACTAATGAAACTCACCCCATATTTGTTTGTGCTAAACGTAGAATCCAAAGCCAACATGTTGTTGTGAGAACACTTGACCATCATATCAAGCATCCATTCTGTTTGGATTCCAATTATGAATGGTACATCCTCCCCTTCTGGTCACTGGTAGAAAAAAATGATTTTCTCTCTTGTTGATACCACTTGTTAACACTCAAAGAATCCTTGGGATCTAATTGATACTTATCTTTCAAATGGCGGTTGAATATATTGGAGACATATTTTCTACATAAATTAAGGTCCCTAGCACCCATCACATAACCAAAGATCCCATCAAGGATATGTCGTTCAAATATTGTATCAACTGGAACACCAAGTCTACATAGTGTCTTTATCATTGATTGGATCTCCTTTGAAAGATGAAGGGTGCTCAAGGACTTTGGATCGCTGGATTTATCATATTTTCCATGGCATGGCCATCCATTGCAATCCTCATGTAGGTACTCATTATAGATGATAATTTCAACCCCTAACATATCATTCACTTCCTTCGCTATAAATTTGCATTGACATCCTCTTTTTTGGACAAAATTTTTCTTTATTAAAGATGGTTGTGGATGTCCTCTAAGATCATTTGGGCCATAACAACATTTGAACCTAAAAAATAGCGAAAATTCAAAGAAAGATCATTACATGTAATAGTAATACCAACAATATTTGTTGTAACTTAGAAATACATATTGAAAAAACATATAAATTGGATTAAGAGGTCATGATAAATACTGACAATGCATAGTTCAAGGATGTTGGACCCATCATAGAAGATTCACCATCAACAGAGTGTTTCCTATGCGATCTTCGTACAAATGTACATGGTGCATCCGGGCTGTTTTTCTCTCCCATAATGAAGTTTTCAACCTATTGTATGGTATCAGAGCAGTGCGATCAATAGTGCCATCTTCACGCTGTATATCACTCCAAACAAGGTCTTGGCTTGAAAATATATTTTTTCTGATAAACTTTGAACAAGGAGCTTCTTGATATGCAAATGTTTTGTCTTCCGCACCATTATGCCAATTATTGCAATATGCCCCTGTAGAAAATGGTAAATGTAAAACAAAGCTAATTGAAAATATATCTAGTTTAAATAAAAAAAATTAGATCAAATAGTAAATGTAATGGTAAATTCCCCATATTTCTAAACAAAAATTATTGAATAACCACATACCACACTGTGCACCCTCGGAAAACTCAAAATTTAATCTCCCCCAATTTCCTCCAGATAACTCAAAGAACTCGAAAGCAGAGTCAATTGATTTGGCTGATAATGACTGTAGAAATTCAGGGACAGAGTTGCAGTTGTTAAATAAATACAATCTTGGACAAATTTGATTGTAAATAATGCGAAATAAAATGAGTAATTAAGAATGAAAAGAAGAGCATTTTATTGGGAACTGCTTCACTCTTTGTTTTACCCATGGATGGTGGGTTTCAAATCCTAAAAAAAATCCTAAAAATAGTGAATAGATATGAAAAGAAATTATGTGAATAACATATTTTAAAAAATATAAAAGTGCAGGCTCCCGATAATATTACCTATATTTCCAAAAATTTCATCACAAACTTATTGAGAACAAAATATAAGGATTAACTTACACAAAACCACATACAAGTAAACTATTCTTAGAAAGATTTCAAGACATCCAATTACATAATCTAAATCATTGAAATCTTTTCTTCTATCCATTTTTCTGAATTTCTTACTCAATTTTAAACAAAACAACAAAACTTATTGAAAAAAAAAACAAAAAAACTTAAAACTTAAAACATTTAGGAGGATTTAGTTTCTTGTATGAATAAATTTAACAATATCTTAATTATTAAAACAAATTCAAGTTGTTTGAATCATTGTAAATGAACCTCAAAAAAAAAAATTACCATTGTATAATGAAACTGGAAGGAAATGAGGACAAAAATTATTGTTGAACTTACTGTTTGCACTTTCATGTTGCAGACTCTAGCCTTGATGGACTTATGCACATAGAACAACATGTGAAGGACAAATGCTTGGACAAGATTAGACTACAGATGGATTTAACCTAATGTTTGTCTTGAATAAAATGTGTGGCATTTGACTGACTTGAGACAAATTAAGGCTGTACTATTTTATTAGTGAAGGGTGACGTTATTTCTTGTATAAAGGGCCGAGGAATGCACCCTTCAAGAACTGGATTGCCTTACGAGATTTAACTTCTTGAACTCGGATCCTTAACAGAAGGAGAATTGCAATGAATCTAAAAGCCATACTTGTTTTTTGCAGCCAGACTTGTGGAATTAGGCACCAATGTCACAGGTTCATGTTGTAGAATGTTGTTGATCATAAGTCGAGTCAGTAAACTTTTAGAACATAGGTGTCTATAAATTTGGGAAAGGTTGCAAGGAAAACAATAATTTCTTAAAGTAGGGTGTTAAGGTGTTGTAAAGATTGACATGAGTGGAGTTTGGTGATGGATACACACTTCAATTGTTCACTTGAGGAGAGAGCATGCTTGTGTTGAGGTTCAATATTATGTGTGTCATGTTATACTAGTGATTGTTGATGTAATATTTTGGAATATGGAATGGATTTGCTCAGTCTTTCATTCTTCTCAGTTTTTATGGTTTGTTCATACCAACTATGCTGGATTCTGGAGTGTTCCAACCTTTCTTGCAATAAAATGCATCATTAAGACTTAGCCTACAGAAAGAGAAGTCGGCCCAAACAACTAAGGAGGAGCAATATAAATATAGGACACCATAGCTCATTTGGCACACACAGATCGCAACTACAGAAATTTAGTGGTGTGCAAGTTTGGAGAGTAGTTGCAGTTGCAGTTACTGCAACTCGTAATTTCGATCTTTCTGGGTTGGACTTTCTAATCATTCTTGGTTATATTTGCTTGGTGCATTAGCCTTGGTTGGCTATTGATTTGCTACCAGAATTATTCTCTCTGTCAAGGTTAAGGTGCTTGGGGGTGGCATTTGTGCCTATGGTTGGGTGACAATATTGCTATATTGTCTATCGTTAAACGAGCACACCCACTTTTCTAATAGGTTATGGGCTCACACCTCCTTCATTCAGTCTAACCATTGGAAGGAAGCTAAGCCATAAGATTATCATGCTCATTGAAGAATTGTTGCCAGGGTTTCTAGCAGGTGTAGTTATTGAAGCACTGTTGCTAGGGTTACTAGCCGGTGCAGTTGCAAAACCCTAAAAGCTCTTGCCCAACACCTTATGATGGAACACCTTACTCAAGGAGAGGATATTCTAGTGTGCCTAAGTCCAACACACCTATTGGCACTCTCAAAAGGAAAAAACGTCAAGGTTGAGATGTTGGGTCAAAGTCAACATTTGACTAGTCAAAGTCAAAGTTTGACCAGCTATCAGTCAACAAAAATCATGAATGAGAAGATGGATCATCTACACTAATAAGCCCTTACAAGAACTCTTGAAGATGACATGTGGATAATTGAAAGTGGAGCTTCCATGCATATGACAAGAGACCAGGTCAGACTCTCCAGTCTAAATGGAAAGAAGACATCCTACAAGGTAGAACTTGGAGATAAGAACACCTATCCAATCAAAGGAATTGGTCAAGCCTCCATCAAATTGAAAATATGTAACAATGTTCATTTGAGCAATGTCTTATATATACCTGGTCTAGAAAATAATCTTGTATCTATATCTTGCCTAGAAGAAAAAACAAATAGAATAGCCTTTGTAGATGGTGAAGTACTATCTTGGTTTAGAGACTCCAGCATAGAGAATGATAGAGTTATTGGAACTCGTGAAGGAAGACTATACAAACTACTAGAATGTAATGATGAAGCTCTTGTACATGGTGACATCAATCCCAGTGAACTTTGGCATAGAAGGTATGCTCATCTTAACTATCAAGCATTACCTTTCCTCAAGAAGATGGTTAGAGGAATACCATAAATACAATCTACACATGAAGGAATTTGTAGAGGATGTGCTCTTGGTAAAAATATTAAGAAGCCATTCTCAAGCAACAATAATAGATATAAGGAAATCCTAGATCTAATACATTCAGATGTTTGTGGTCCGATGCCAGTCAAATCTCTAGGAGGTTCCCTTTATTATGTAATCTTCATAGACGATTACTCAAGAAAGACTTGGTTATATCTCCTAAAGACAAAGGATGAAGTTTTCAACAAGTTTCAAGATTTCAAAGCATAAATAGAAAACCTCACAAGAAAAAAAATCAATATTTTGAGAACAAATAATGGAGGAGAATACACATCCAAGGAATTTGTTGCCTTTTGCAAATCAGCAGGGATTAGGAGGGAGCTAACCATTCCTCATAATCCTCAACAAAATGGTGTAGCAGAAAGGAAGAATAGATCCATTGAGGAAACCGTGAAGGCACTAATGAATGATCAAGGTTTGTCCATGTATTTATGGGGAATTTATGGGGAGAAGCAGCCATAAAAACAATATATGTTCAGAATAGAAGTCTCCACCGCATATTGAAGGATATGACTCCAGAAGAAGCTTCTCGAGAAAGAAACCCAATGTGGAACATTTAAGAATCTTTGGGTGCCCTGTTTAGATTCATATCTCCAAGGATAAAAGGAAGAAATTAGAACCCTCAGGAAAGAAGGGCATATTTGTTGGATACAATGAATCATCCAGAGCCTACAGAATCTATATCCAATAACAATATAAGGTTGAAATCAGCAGAGACATGACCTTCAATGAGAAGATGGATTTCAAGAAATCTATAGATGAATCCATAGAAGAAGAAGAATATGAAGAGCTTAAAGAAGAAATCACCTATCTTCCAGAAAGTAAGAATGAATAGCCAGAACAACTTGATCATCTGATGCAACCATGTGAACCTATTGAATCAGTCATTGTACCCAAAACTAGAAAATGTCTAGCTTGGCTTGAAGTTACTTTACAAGAAGCAGAAAGACTCAAAGCCCCAAGTGGCACCTTCAGAGAAAGAAAAAATCCCAAAAGATTC
Organism: Picea sitchensis; assembly: GCA_010110895.2. Taxonomy (NCBI): domain Eukaryota; kingdom Viridiplantae; phylum Streptophyta; class Pinopsida; order Pinales; family Pinaceae; genus Picea; species Picea sitchensis. Next base: position 25,663 of record SNQJ01S0050520.1, read on the forward strand.
TCCAACTATGCAACATGTATGACAAAGTGTATAAATGAAGAACCCACCACATTTGAAGAAGCCACTCAGAAGAAACAATGGAAAGAAGCCATGACATAAGAACACTAGTTCATCATGAAAAATGACGTATGGGAAATCATGCCTAGACCGAAAGAAAAATCAGTGGTAACTTCAAAATGGGTCTATAAGATCAAACATACAGCATACATAAGCGTGGACAAATATAAGGAAAGGTTCGTAGCTAGAGGGTTCTCCCAGAAGGAGGGAGAATATTATGATGAAACCTTTGCTCCTGTTGCCATATATACTTCTATTTGAGCCATTATATCTCTTGATGCCTCCATGTGATGGAATCTACATCAGATGGATGTAAAGACAACTTTCCTCAATGGAGCAATTGAAGAAGAAGTATATATTCAATAACCTCAAGGCTTTGAAGTACATTCCATAGATACTCATGTTTTCATATTCAAGAAAGCCCTGTATGGACTCAAGCAAGCTCCAAGAGCTTGGTATGCTAGAATAGACAGCTACTTAATAAGACTTGGTTTCTCTAAGAGTCATGTAGATCCAAATATCTACTACAAAGTTGTGAACAATGCACCTGTGATTCTACTGATATATGTCGATGACTTATTCTTGACAGGTGCAGAGTCTCTCATCACCCAATGTAAGAAGGAACTAGCTTATGAGTTTGATATGAAAGATCTTGGTCTCATGCATTATTACTTGGGACTAGAAGTATGGTAGAAGCGTGGTGAAGTTTTCCTTGGACAAGGAAAGTATGCAATGAAGATTCTTCAGAAATTTGAAATGATGGATTGCAAATCCATGGGCACTCTTATGACCACAAATATTAGAAAAGTAAGAGACTCAGATTCCAATCCAGTAGACTCGTCCCTATATCAACAATTGATTGGGTCATTGATGTATTTATTAAATAATTGACCATATATTTGTTTTGATGTAAACACCTTAAGCCAGTTCCAGGTGGAACCCAGACATGAGCATTGGATAGCTACAAAGAATGTTCTAAGATATATTCATGGGATGCTAAACTATGGTTTAAGATACACTTTATCCAATGATTTACAACTTCATGGATTCACTGATTCAGATTAGGAAGGGAGTGCAGAAGACAGAAGAAGCACTTCAGGGATGTGTTTAAGCTTGGGCTCTGCTATGATATCATGGGCCAGCATGAAACATAAGTTTTTCCCACTCAGCACAACAAAAACAAAATATATCGCAGCATGTGAGGCATGTACCAAAGCAGTATGGTTGAGGAAGTTGATCTTTGGATTATTTGATCAGGTACCATATTTGACTGTAATATACTGTGACAATCAAAGTTGTATAAGGATATCAGAATACCCAGTGTTTCATGACTGGTCGAAACATATTGAGATCAAATACTACTTTATTCGTGATAAAGTCCAGGAAGGAAAAGTGAAACTCCAGTATATCTCCACAAATGAGTAGGTAGCAGACATTTTGACAAATCCTTTGTCCAGGATAAAGTTTGCATACTTAAGGAACAAGATGGGGCTCGTGGAGATAACTCCCTTAGCTGAAAGGGAAGAGATGGATTCCTAGGTTGGGAGGAAGTACTAATATATATTATTGATTCATGGGAAGTTTCTTTCCAGTTTGGAAAGTGGTTTGAGATTTCTGACGGACGGGTATTTTCCAATTTGGAAAATGGTCCATATCAGACAGTCATTTCATAATGAAAATGGTCTGATAGATTGATGATGTACCATAGAAAACGATTCCCCTTGTGGCCAGTGTGGGGGAATGGTCTAGGACAATCATTCTTCTTGGTAGTCACTCTGAGTAGTGGTCAAGTGGAATGGTCTGCCTTGTCGAGCAACCATTCTTTTGAACTTCACAGTTGTGAGCAGTTTTGAAGAATGGTCTATTTTGGAGGTTGGTGCAGGACAATCATTTCCTTAGGAAATGGTCTGGACAATCATTCCCTAGGGAAGACTCATTCTCTCTAGGTTTCACTATGATTAGTGCCATAGGAATGGCCCAATTAGGTGAATGGTACATGTTCAACAATAAGGGACAAGCATTCCCTAGGGTAGACTCATTCTCTCTAGGTTGCACTATGATCAGTGCCAGAGGAATGACCCAGTTAGGTGAATGGTCCAGGTTCATCAATCAGGGACAAGCATTCCCTAGGGCAGACTCATTCTCTACAGGTTTCACTATGATTAGTGTCGGAGGAATGGCACAATTAGGTGAATGCTCCAGGCTAAGAAATCAGGGATAATTATTCTTCTATGCTTGAGAAGAATAGTCCAGATATCCCATGGTTGATGTTTTGCCTTCTGAGGGCAGATTCTCTTCCATATCTCACAAATGTGAGTGGAAGAATGGCCCAGATGACTCAGTTTGTATCATGATATTGTCAGATGATATGATTTTTATAGAGACGATATGTCTCTGGACAATACTTTTATACTACTGTGGTGGATGTGATCCATTGATAGTGACTATGTGTCACTAGTTAGTAGCAGTGTGCTACTGAGAGTGGTTATGTACCACTGGATAGTAGTTGTATACTACTATGAATAGACACAGTTGTGTTCTATTGGATGGCATTGTTCTGATTTCCATGGAGACTATCTAGTTGGATAGTGATGATGATGTTACTGGTTGAATGGTCTTCTTGTGCTCAAGACCATTTCTTTTTATACCTACATAGCTAGGAGGGAGTTTTGATATTATAGTAGTTACGGGAGGTATTAGCCTCCACTTGTAACCATTGACGAGACTAGAATATTCCAGGAAGCAAGAAGAAACCCTAAAGCATTGAACATAACTCTAGAAGACAAGTCGGCTAAAGAAAATAATTAATATTGAGTTTTAGCCTCCAGAAAGAGAAGTCGACCCAGAAATTTAAGGAGGAGCAGTATAGATACAGGATTCCATAGCTCATTTGGCACACACGGCTTGCAATTGCATAAATTTAGTGGTGCACAAGTTTGGAGAGTAGTTGCAGCTGCAGTTACTGCAACTTGTAATTTCAGTCTTTCTGGGTTGGATTTTTTTATCAGTGTTGGTTATCTTTGCTTGGTGCATTAACCTTGGTTGAGTATTGATTTTATACCATAATTCTTCTCTCTTTCAAGGTTAAGGTGCTCGGGGGTGGAATTTTTTCCTATGGTTGGGTGACAATATTTCTATATTGTCCATGGTTAAACGAGCACACCCACTTTTCTAACACTAAGGACTCCCTTTAGAGAATGTAAGTAGATCTAGGGTGATATCTGAGGTTGTACACTACAAACCCTAGTAGATCCACCTCGTTCCTTACAAGCTTTCAAGATAACTCAAGGGAAGATAATTCATTAATTATCTTCCAAGGGTTTTGAAGAAGAAATTTGTCCAAGAATAATATGAAGAGAATGCACCAGCACCACTAGAGAAGTAAAATTACCCTTGATAATCATTCATAAACGAAATCCAAGACATATTTAGAGATACCACTTACTCAAGTAATCATTTTTATTCATATACAATATACATGAAAATCCATAAAAGTTGCAAAGTCATCCACAAAACATCTCTTCAAGTGGGCGCTCTAGTTATCCATCCATAGCTAAGAAGAAATGGGTAAAAATAGACAAGTAATTGTTCTCCACAAGTAGCAATTATTCAAATGAGAAGTGTTTCTCTTATTTTTATGAGAGATCTGTTGGCACCCTAAGGGTATGAATACTACGTGTATGCCACAAGTCAACACCGTACACGTGACTAAAAAGATGCATCGTGTGGCACTGAGTTTCAATGCTCGTGCCAACCTAGACTCTACTGCACATGCCAATCCATTTTGTACTGCACACAAGGATTTGAAGAGATCACATGTATGCCAAATCCTCAAAGATATTCAATAATCATTGTAACCTTTTTTGCAACAATCTGACTAGTCATGCTCAAGGTTAAGGGTGAGATAACAAGTTTGTTATGATTTCCACGCTCCAATAGACTTGAGGGGAATGCATGTGGTTATGTAAGGGTTGGGTTTTTGTTCACTTGTAGTGATTCTTTCAGTGGATGATTGTATGTGAGTTGTAGCAGAGTTAGAGTTGCAACTCTCCTTTGTGATAATTCCTATGTCCAAATATACTACGTGTGAAAATAAGAAAGAGAAAGTAGATCTGAGTGCATGGTGCGTCTCTGTTTTGTTGCGAATGCATCCAAAAAAAGGTTTCGACCTCTGTGTATGGAATTGTATTTGAATGCATTTGAGTTTAATAAATACAACCTGAAGCACATTTATCTATGCATCTTATGAGTTAATGATTTGAATGTCTATTGGCTCTTTATTATGTTGTGCAATAATCTCATGATAGTTATGCATGATTGCATAGTTATATAGTGAGTGTTTCTTGTATGTTCTGTTCCTTCGCACCTTACTTTAAACCTATGGTCTCTGTGATTCTCATGGCATCTTGGGTGAAACCTTTTTCACTCCTTGAAGATTAAATATGTCGACGCTTATGGGGTATTTTTTGGCAAAGCTTCATGAACCTTGTGTTAGAAAAATGGGTGTGCTCGTTTAACCATAGACAATATAGCAATATTGTCACCCAAACATAGGCACAAAGGCCACCCCTGAGCACCTTAACCTTAACAGATAGAATAATTTCAGTAGCAGATAAATATCCAACCAAGGTTAGTGCACCAAGCAAGGATAACCAAAGACCAAGTAGAAAGTCCAAACTGATAACTCAAGACAAGATCATTATTGCATCAATTGCAGTTCTCCTTCACTCATGCACACTTCTTGTCCTTATGAAGTCATGAGTGAGTGAGTGACAAACGAGCTCTAGTGCCCTCTATTTATATTGCTCCATCTTAACTGACTGGGCCGACTTCTCTTCCTGGGGGATAATAACTCAATATTAATTATTCTATTAAGTCGACTTGTCTTCTAGGGTTATTATCCAAGGCTTTAGGGTTTCTCTTGTTTCCCGAAATATTCTAGTCTCGTCAAAGGTTACAAGTGGAGGTTAATACCTCCCACAACTACCATAATATAAACACTCCCACCTAGCTAGGGAGGTATTAAAGGCAATGGTCTTGATCACAAACAAACCATTCAACTGGTAGCATCATCATAGCCACACATGCTATCTCATGATCAAATCACGAGCACCATCATCACTATCCAACTGGATAGTGTCCATGGAAATTAGAAAAATTCCATCCAATAGAACATAACTGTGTCTATTCATAGTAGTATACAACTATTATCCAAAGACATAAAGTCTTTACAACAATCGTATCATCTGCATAAACAATATCATGATACAAACTAAGTCATTTGGGCCATTCTTCCACTCACATATGTGAGATCTGGAAGAGCATCTTCCCTCAGAAAGTAAAATATCATCCATGGGATATCTGGACTATTATTCCCAAGCATAGAAGAATAATTATCCATGATTTTGAGCTTGGACCATTCACCTAATTGGGCCATTCCTCCTGCACTAATCATAGTGCAACCTGGAGAGAATGAGTCTTCCCTAGGGAATGCATGTCCCTGATTGTTGAACCTGGACCATTCCTTCGACACTAGTCATAGTGCACCCTCGAGAGAATGAGTTTTCCCTAGGGAATGATTGTTCGGACCATTTCTTAAGGAAATGATTGTCCTGCACCAACCTTCAAATGGACCATTCTTCAAAATTTCTCACAACTGTGAACTTCGAAGTAATGACTGCCCGACGAGGCAAACAATTCTACTTGACCACTACTCAGAGTGACTTCCAAGAAGAATGACTATCCTAGACCATTCCCCCACACTGGCCACAATGGGAATCGTTGTCTATGGTACATCAACAATCTATCAGACCATTTTCATTACGAAAATGACTATCCGATCTGGACCATTTTCCAAACTGGAAAATGCATGTCCATCAGAAATCTCGAACACTTTCCGGACTGGAAAGGAACTACCCAATTTGGACCATTTTCCAAACTAAAAAATGACTGCCCATGAATCAATAATATATATCATTTCTCCCTCCCAATCTGGGGAACCATCTCTTCCCTTTCAGCTAAGGGATTTATCTCCACGGGCCCCATCTTGTCCCTTAAGTATGCAAACTTTATCCTGGACAAAGGCTTTGTCAAAATATCTGCTACCTGGTCATCTATGGAGATATACTAGAGTTTCACTTCTCCTTCCTAGAATTTATCACGAATAAAGTAGTATTGGATTTCAATATGTTTCGATCGGTCATGAAACACTGGGTGTTCTGATAGCTTTATACAACTTTGATTGTCACAGTATATTACGGTTGAATCTAGTACCTGATCAAATAATTCAAAAATCATCTTCCCCAACCATACTGCTTCGGTACATGCCTCACATGTTGCGATATATTCTGCTTATGTTGTGCTTAGTGAAACATAATTATGTTTCCTATTGGCCCATGATATCATAGTAGAGCCCAAACTGAAATACATCCTTGAAGTACTCCTTATGTCTTCTGCACTCCTCACCCAATCTGAATATGCGAATCCATGAAGTTGTATATCACTGGATGAGGTGTATCTTAAACCATAGTTTAGCATCCCACAAATATATATTAAAACATGCTTTGCAACTATTCAGTGGTCATGTATGGGTTCCACCTGAAACTGGCTTAAAGTGCTTACCACAAAGAAAATATATGGTCGAGTATTCACTAGATACATCAACGACCCAATCAATTATCGATATAGGGATGGGTCTACTCGATCAGAATATGAGTCTCTTACTTTTCTTATATCTATGGTCATAGGAGTGGCCATGGATTTGCAATCCATCATTCCAAATTTTTGAAGAATCTTCATTGCATACTTTCCTTGTCCAAGGAATATTTCACCATGCTTTTTCCATAGTGCATGAGACCAAGTAATAGTGCATGAGACCAAGATCTTTCATATCGAACTCATAAGCTAATTCCTTCTTACACTGGGTGATGAGAGACTCAGCACCTGTCAAAATAAGTCATCGACATACATCAGTAGAATCACAGGTGCATTGTTCACAACCTTGTAGTGGAGATTTGGATCTGCATGATTGTTAGAGAAACCAAGTATTTTTAAGTAACTGTCAATTCTAGCATACCAAGCTCTTGGAGCTTGCTTGAGTCCATAAAAGGCTTTCTTTAATCTGCAAACATGAGTGTCTATGGAATGTACTTCAAAACCTTGAGGTTGTTCAATGTATACTTCTTCTTCAATTGCTCCATTTACAAAAGTTGTCTTTACATCCATCTGATGTAGACTCCATCCCATGGAAGCAACAAGAGACATAATGGCTCTAATAGAAGTATATCTAGCAATAGGAGAAAAGGTTTTTTCATAATCTTCTCCCTCCTTCTGGGAAAACCCTCTATCTATGAACCTTGCCTTGTATTTGTCCATGCTTTCGTCTAATGCATGTTTGATATTATAGATCCATTTTGAAGTTACCATTGATTTTTCCTTGGGTCTAGGCACAATTTCCCACACGTCATTTTTCATGATAGAATGGCATTCTTTTGTCATGGCTTCTTTCCACTATTTCTTATGAGTTTCTTCTTCAAATGTGGTGGGTTCTTCATTTACAAGTTTTGTCAAACATGCTGCATCGTTGGAGAATCTTTTGGGATTTTTGCTTTCTTTGAAGGTGCCACTTGGAGCTTTGAGTCTTTTTGCTTCTTGTAGAGTAACTTCAAGCCAAGTTGGACGCTTTCTAGTTTTGGGTACAATGACTGATTCAATAGGTTCACATGGTTGCATCGGATGATCAAGTTGTTTTGGTTCTTCATTCTGACTTTGTAGAAGACAAGTGCTTTCTTCTTTAGGCTCTTCATATTCTTCTTCTTCCATGGATTCTTCTATAGATTTCTTGAAATCCATCTTCTCATTGAAGGTTGTGTCTTTGTTGACTTCAATCTTATGTTGTTCTGGAATATAGATTTTGTAGGCTTTGGATGATTCACTATATCCAACAAATATTCCCTTCTTTCCCGAGGGTTCTAGTTTATTCCTTTTATCCTTGGGGATATGAATGTAAATAGGGCACCCAAAGATTCTTAAGTGTTCCACATTGGGTTTCTTTCCTGAGAAGGATTCTTTTGGAGTCATATCCTTCAATATGTGGTGGGGGTGGTGGGGACTTCTGTTCTGAACATATATTGTTGTCATGGTTGCTTCTCCCCATAAATACATGGATAAACCTTGATCATTCATTAGTACCTTCACGATTTCCTCAATGGATCTATTCTTCCTTCCCACTACACCATTTTGTTGAGGATTATGAGGAACATTTAGCTCCCTCCTAATCCCTGTTGATTTTCAAAAGACAATAAATTCCTTGGATGTGTATTCTCCTCCATTATCTGTTCTCAAAGTCTTGATTTTCTTGGTTGTGAGGTTTTCTATTTCTTCTGTGAATTATTGAAACTTGTTGAAAACTTCATCCTTTGTCTTCAAGAGATATAACCAAGTCTTTCTTGAGTAATCATCTATGAAGGTTACATAATAAAGAGAACCTCCTAGAGATTTGACTGGCATCGAACCACAAACATATGATTTTATTAGATCTAGGATTTCCTTAGATCTATTATTGCTACTTGAGAATGGCCTCTTAACATTTTTACCAAGTGCACATCCTCTACAAATTCCTTCATGTGTAGATTTTAGTTCTAGTTTTCCTTCAACCATTTTCTCGAGGAAAGGTAATGCTTGATAGTTAAGATGAGCACACCTTTTATGCCAAAGTTCACTGGGATTGACTTCATCATGTACAAGAGCTTCATCATTACGTTCTAGTATTTTGTATAATCTGCCTTCACGAGTTCCAATAACTCTAACATTCTCTATGTTGGAGTCTCTAAACCAAGATAGTACTTCACCATCTACAAAGGCTATTCTATTTCCTTTGTCTTCTAGGAAAGATATAGATACAAGATTATTTTCTAAACCAAGTACATATAAGACATTTGTCAAATAAACATTGTTACTTGATTTCAATTTTATGGAGGATTGACCAATTCCTTTGACTGGATAGGTGTTCTTGTCTCCAAGTTCTACCTTGTAGGATGTCTTCTTTTCATTCAGATTGGAGAGTCTGACCCGTTCTCCTGTCATATGCCTGGAATCTCCATTTTCAATTATCCAAATGTCATCTTCAAGATTTCTTGTAAGAGATAAATAGTGTATATGATTTGTCTTTTCATTCATGATTTATGTTGACTGATAGCTAGTCAAACTTTGACTTTGACTGGTCAAACATTGACTTTGACCCAAAATCTCAACATTGATGTTTTTGCCTTCTGAGAGTGCCAATAGGTGCATTGGACTAAGGCACATTAGAATATCCTCTCCTTGAGTAAGGTGTTCCATCATAAGGTGTTGGGCAAGAGGTTTTAGGGTTTGCAGCTACACCTTCTAGTAACCTTAGTGATGGTGCTTCAGTAATTGCACCTGCTAGAAACCCTAGCGGAAGTTCTTCAACAAGATTGATAATGTTATGGATTTGCTTCCTTCCACTGGTTATATTGACTGAAGGAGGTGTGGGCCCATAACCTGTTAGAAAAATGGGTGTGCTCGTTTAACCATAGACAATATAGCAATATTGTCACCAAACCATAGGCACAAAGGCCACCCCTGAGCACCTTAACCTTGATAGATAGAATAATTTCGGTATAATATCAATAGCCAACCAAGGTTAGTGCACCAAGAAAGGATAACCAAAGACCAAGCAAAAAGTCCAAATCAATAACCCAAGACAAGATCAATATTGCAGCAGTTGCAGTTCTCCTTCACTCATGCACACTTCTTGTCCTTATGCAGTCATGAGTGAGTGAATGAAAAATGAGCTAGTGCCCTCTATTTATGCTACTCCATCTTAACTGGCTGGGATGTCTTCTCTTCCTGGGGGCTAATAACTCAATATTAATTATTCGATTAAGTCGACTTGTCTTCTAGGGTTATTATCCAAGGCTTTAGGGTTTCTCTTGCTTCCCGAAATATTCTAGTCTCATCAAAGGTTACAAGTGGAGGTTAATACCTCCCGCAACTACCATAATATCAACACCTTGGGTATGAAACCCCCCGATCGAGCCAACAATTGGTTTCATTGTTGGTACTTGAAGGTTTTGTGCTACATGTTGAAGGAATGAAATAAGGTGGAAACCTTCCAAGAATGAGATACAAGACTAGATACTTGAGAAGGAAGACGAGTTTTCATGATTAAAGACCAAGAACTTGCAGATCAACCTTAGACGCTAGAAACAAAGGTACATCTATACAAATTTACATGAAATTTTCTTTGTTGAGTTTCCTTGTTTACTACATGAGTGAATAAAGAGACAAACATAGATTAACTCTGTATGGGGCGCCCAAGAATCACTATTATGGGACCAAGATTCAATCAATAGATTGAGATATGTGGATAATAATTGGCCTAGAGATATCAAGTTTTGATTTGAGCTTGTGAAATAAGGGTATATTGTTGAGTTTGTTATTGAATGTAGTGAATATTTCAGTATTGTTGAAAGAAATTTGCAACTAGTCCTAGAAGGAGATTATTGGAAGAAATTTGTTTGGGGATAAAGATGTTATTTGCATGGAGCTCGATAGGATTGGTTGAGTAAAACCCCTGCCCCCCCCCCCACCCTGCATGGAGGGGGGGATGGAAAGAAGGGGGAAGAAGAAAATATGAACGAGAAAGAGGATCCAACATAAGGGATCTAGAAGAAGAGAAGATGAGGTGAGAAGAGAATGGATCCAAAAGAGTTGGGAGAAAAAGAGTCGAGAGATACACAAGAAGAACCGATCTAAGGAGGCGAGTTGAGAAGAGAAGTAGAGAAAATAAATCAAGGGGTAATGAACGAGTAAAAAGAAGAGAGCCCACACCAGAAGGGTGTGTGGAAGAAATATCTCCGCCAGAGAGAAGCGTAAAAGAAGAAATGTATTCGAAGAGACATGTCATTCAGAGAGAAGTATCAAGAGAGGATACCAAAAGTACTGGGAGAAGGATCAAGGAAAACAAAGTTAGATACCCTTCACTAGTGAGAAAGGTGGTCACATCAGAGGAATATGGGGTGCGTAGAAGTAGCACCGACGAAGAAAATGACAACGATGGATCCCTATGATAAGGAGCAGATGCATTGGCAATTATGAGAAGGATTGTGTGGCTAGATATAGGGAGCTCTTGTAGATCTCACACCACAAAATATGAGAGAGTATGGAGGAACCCCCTCTTTGAACAACCCCCCTTGCAAATTTGTCATCAAGAAAAAAGAACTGCAGAATATGCAAAGGTAAGAGAAGTAGAAGAAGACATATTAGAAGACATGAGTGAAGGAGAAGCCAAATCCAACAATATTTCACAAGAGAGAGCATCAGTATCAGCGATAGTAAGTAGTAGTCATTCAACCATTCATAGTTCTAGATTGAGTATGGTAAACCAAGATTCAACCCCCAGACTTCTCACACTTCATGGGACGAGAAAAGACGATGCAGAACAATATTGGTTCACGTGTGAAGCTATATGGTCTATTAAGAGAGTCATAGACGAGGCATCCAAGATTGTGCAACTAGAAACCACATTCAGAGATATAGCTCTGACATGGTACATGAAGTACAAGGCTATCGCATTGATGGGACAAACAAAGTCCCTAATGGAGATAAATTGATATCTACTTAAGGAATTTCAAAAGCCTAAGTTGGAATCACATCGTATAACAGAGGTCAACGAGATCAAGAAACTAGCTAGAGAAACTGTGTGGGATTATGCCCAATGGTTTAAGATTTTGTTGGACAGGCTGACATTTCATCTCCAAGATTTCTAGCTTCGAGAATGATTTATTGTTGGACTCCTACCACATATTTGAGTCTCTCTCACCTAATAGAAGGTGAAGACCCAAGTAGAGCTCATGGAAATTGCAATGTGGTTAGAAGCCACAACGAGAGGTGGTGAGACATCGACAACAATGGCACAGGTGTAATATCAACTCACCTCACTATGAAACTGCAATATATGGAGAAGGCTAAGATGATGTGTGAGAATGTGTGGTGTACTATGTGCCACGTTGAAGGTCACCATAGGAACAAGTGTCATATGCTAGGGAATCACATAATGACGGGTGTGTTGAATCCATTTCCAAAATGAGCACAAATGGAGTGGTGTGAGATCTGTCAACAATGGGGTCATATACCTCTTTGTTTCTCCACACTGCAAAAATATCAAAAGACCACACACACTCCATTCTATGAGTTTTAAAAATCCATGGGACATGATGCGAACATATGTGAGTCACTACAACTAATGCAAGAATACATTGTAGATGATTTTTGGGTCCAAGAAGAATAGAAGGGTGTACACTGTGGAGGATTAAATAAAGGAAGCTTCCAAGGAGGCTAGCGATGAGGATATGGAAGAGGATGAGGAAGAGGATAAGATGGTGGCGAAGGAAGACCACATACCTATTTTAACTGTGGAAAAATAAGCCACTTATCACGATTTTGTATCAAACCACATGCACTCTATGAATATTTCCCCAATGCAAACCATGTCTCAAAGGACTACCTAGAGATTTTGGTCAAATGGGAAGAGAAGGGACATTGCAATATGGTGACTACGAAGCCACATGAAAATTGGAAGCCGAAAAAATAAGTGAACATAGTGGTGGTAACCCGAAGAGAAATTTGTACATGAACTGAACTAGAATGAGGAGAAAGTTCAGGTCATAATGTAGAAGGAAAGTTCAGAAACACGATGTAAGCATCTCCTAAATTTGATGTTGCGCACCAAAATAAATTCATGAAAAACGGTGCAAGCATCTCCTAAATTTGATTTTGCACACCAAAATAAATTCATGTGTGAATCCCAAAAGGAACAGGAGGGAGACAACGCGTGTGAAGAAATGAAGTGCACAATGTAGAGGGTGTTGGAGGAAGCCCACTTGTGTGAAGAACTGCAGCACAAAACGCAGAGGGAGTTGGAAGAATCATGCTTGTGTGAGTAAGCACAATGTGTAACACAAAAGGAACTAGAAGAAGAATGTGTGTGCAAGGAATTATGACACATGGCACAAGAGGGAACAAAACACAACACTTACGCCAAGACTGAATCATAAAACTAAGTAAGTGACTTCTTGCATTTTTTGTCTTAATATGTTGGGTGACTTTGTAGCTGCAAATAAACTCACCCTCACGTTAACAAGATGCATGGAAGAATGGGAGAAAAATGTTGTGATTTATGCCTTACTACTGGAATGAGATGTGCACAATATAAGTAGAAGGAAGCACATGTGGATAGAATTTAAGATGATAGTTGAGCTCAGAATCTATGAGATGGATGGTGTCATGTTGGACCTAGGATCTGACGTGAACACACTACCAAATAAATCATGGGAGTTGATGGGTAAACCAAACTTGGTGTGGTCCTCTATTTAACTCATGCTTGCCAACCAATACAAAATCTATCCTATTGGTAGGTAGGAGGAAGTAGAAGTGAATATTGATGGTGTGAAGACTAAAGAAGACTTTGAAGTGATTGAGGTCATGGATGACTTAGACCCCTATCCAACTCTACTTGATATTGATTGGATATTTGATAACAATGTCATACTGAACTTGAAATAGCGACATATGTCCTTTGAGATAGATACCTTGCATGTTATTGTGCCACTGAGCCAAATGAGGGTGATATATATAATGATCTCGTGAATGAGGATGCATATAGGTCGATCATAGAAAACATATACAATATTATAGGGCATAAGGAGGATTATGTGAATTTGACAAGCGATGGTGAACTAAGTTGGAGAAGTGTTTGCTCCTATGACACAAATTCAGAAGATGATATGGCAAGATGGCAGAGCAAGTTATATGAAGTATCAACCCAAAGATGTGCGCGAATCACTAAAGTTGTTCACTGGGTTGGATCAGAGTTGTGCAATGTACCAAGGCTTGATGGAACATTCTTGGTAGACAAATTTTTGGCACAAATGATAGATTTGGTTCTTGAGGCCCAAAGGATACAGACCATGGATGCAGTAGTCAAAGGAAAACCTACGCATTGGAGGGTGATGCACCGTGAATATCTACATGAATGGGAACATATGGTAGAGTATATCAAAGTCAGGTTTCAACCTATGATTGAATTTGAATTGATGAACCGATACAAGGGTATTGAAGACCCTCAGGAGCACATTTGTTTCTGTGAAAGGAACTAGATGGCCAAGAATATTCCTAGCACACAATGGGTCCATAGGTTTGTCCATACGATAGATATGGTACCTAGATGTTGGTACATTTAAGAGGAAACAGACAAATAGGGGAATGGAGGAAAGTGAGTAGGAAGTTATGTGCAACATTTAAATTCACGTCGCAAATCCCAACATAGAGAGAGGCAATCTTAAGAATCAAGGATTTCATCTTCCATCGACAACTCAAAGACACTATGCATAAATTTTTCTGTGCATATCATAAGCCGATGAAGAAACTAAAAAATATCGTCTATTGTTGGAAGGTCAACATTGACGATGTGTAGGAAGAAGACTCAAGGGGGTTACATATTAACGAAACCGAGGGTGAGTGCACGGTTCAATAAAATACCTATAATAGCACTGCATTGGACTATGAGAGACCATTAAAAACAAAGAAACATAATATAGACATGGAAGAAGCACCAAAGATGACCATAATTGGTCACTACTGGGCCCAAGAAACAATAACACAAGTGGTAGACTTGTTGAAAGAGTATGAAGTGTTTTGGGATGACCACAAACCAAATCACACTCGCTTGTTACTGCTTGATTGATATGATTTCAAAAATTTAAACCTGAATGTTAATCACTAATGTTACTCCCCCATGTCAGGTATAAGGTGAGAAGATGAAAACACTTTCACTGCAAGATGCATCAATAATCAAGAGTGAATTCTATAGTATGACTGAGATATCTTCTTGGCTATGGATGACCATAACCAAGAAGGCATCCACCCATAGTGGTTCTTTACTCTTGCAAATTTATTGTGTTTAAAACATCTGTCCAAAAGATGATTGTGCTTTTCACAATGCTCATATGGATGGAGATCGAAACACTAATCTTCCACATGGCCAACTCAATGACAATGTTGGCATTTTGGAATTTTATCTTGAACTGGAACAAGTGAATATGAACTCTCTTGAAGCAATCCAACACTCTAGAACTGGATCTGTTTGGTATAATCAAGAATATGAAAGGTGACTTCCTTTTCATATCCTATACATGTTCTATGCTTGTTGTGACTGATTTCTTCCCAAGGTCTAATAATTGGCTTGCAAAGAGAAAGTTGATCTTCATTTGTACTTGAATTTGAAGTTGTCCCACTGAGTTGCTAATGTGTTTTTTGTTGGTTTGAATCAACATCATCATAATATTCAAAAAGAGGATTGTTCTAAACAAGGACTAGTTCAAAATGTCAAAGATTATTTCGCTCAAGTTCATCATGAAGAATCAGAGCCTGATTTTGAAGCAATACAACTTTGGCTTGAGAAACTTGCAAGCAAGTTACAACAATTTGCAGAGTTTCTTTGTCAATGGTGACTATATTGTCCACATATGTGATTATTAGAGTGTTTAGTAACTCTAATAAATCCTCAACTTGAGCCATTTAGACATTGACTTAGAACACAAGGGTTTCTTGCAACTCCACCCTTTAACAATCAAACTCAAAAATGTAAATTTCAAAAAATGAAGGATGTTGGTTTATACTGAAAAATGCACTCGTTTACAATGAATTAATTCAATATTAGTTTCAGAAAGCACAAGTAAAATTACAAACAATTGTTTTGTGTGTTTTCACTGTTACTACTAATGTTGCAGCTTATTTCACAGTCTTCGAAGAGCTTTGGTTGCACATGAAAGGAGAACCCAACAGAGAAAAAGATCTCCAATCAAAGTTCAACTGCCCAAAGGAGCCCAAATCGCAATATGAAGCAGTGGAGAGCTTTGCAAATTATTATGCTCATCCTCTTGAACCAAATTTTTTGTTCCATCATTTCCACATGAAATGAATATTGCAGTCTAAGCTTTCATCAACATACACCAAGACAATATATTCTCAAATAATACTCAACAACAAATCATTGCTAACTAATTTTGTCATAAGTTAAAATTGCGTTCAGTACGATGCCATGCAAAACAAGGCAAGTAACCTTTAGTAAATATATAAAAACACATAACACTAAGAAACTAATGGTTTTGATCCATTTGAAGCACATGATGCTTTCTTCTTTTCCAAACTCTCACACGATTATATTGCTCCTTCAACCTTGAAGCAAGGATATTTTGATATTATGTTTCCTCACTTTCATTAGAGCTTAAGCCCAGAAGCTGATGCCAAATCTAGAACTCATCATCCACAAAAGAAAAATTCTTGCAACAAGCTCTTTTTCGAATATGTAGGCCCGACCACAATAAATTTTGGTCCATGTGATTATGAAGGATTAGAAATTGATGCTACTTTGGCACAAACTTGACGACGTTCCAGCCCAAAATGTACGTTGACATAGCTCACCATAGGTGTCTCATATGCAACTTTTGTTGTACCATATAATTCCATAGTAGCACCATTCCATGTGATACTTGGCAAGTGGATTGATTTCCCTCCAGAAACCATATGCTTCTTGAAACAAGGTTTCCAAAGTGGCAAAACAACTATAGAGATTGTGATGCACGATTCCTCTTTTCATATGGTTGGATTCTTTTGCATGTCATGAATTGATCTGAGTGATTGGTCACACATATGGATTGCAAAGAGTCTTGGTGGTTGGAGGTAATTATTTATGTTAAAAAATTCAACTACAATAAACACTCATCAATCCAAAAGTGGTGAAAGGAATCTAGGTTAGTGATAATAAAACCCATAGTGAATTATCTGCATGTACGTTCCCACAAATGGCGACATTTCTCCCAATGAAGAAACCATACATCAGTTGGTTAAATGGGTACATCACGCCTAGGTCCTTGTTGCTATTGAAATCACAGATTGGACAGGTAATAATTTATGACCAAAACTAAAGTCACATTTTCTTCAAGTCATGGAGCTCTCTAGGATTTTACAAGGATTTTTGCTCACAGTTTGAGAGGAGATTGATCTTGTGTCAAATTTATTTGGAAATATCTCAAATGGAGGAGGTTCAAAATTTCCTGGTAAAGGATATCAAAACTGATGAAGGATCCAATCAAAATAAAGGTATCAACTTACCATGGGTGGTTTTCTTGGAGGTTGTGCAAAACCAACTCTGATCATTGTTGTGGATGAGCCCTCAAAGTGGTTAAAAGTTATGACATCGACTCGTGGGGCAAGGAGAAAATTGGGAGGTTATAATAAGAATATGAAATCATTTGCAACATGAGAAGGATAAATATGTTCACAACACGACCAATAGATCTATGTGTGTTCTAGGGATTAAAATTACTAAATTTCGACAACTCATGTTTTGTGGAAGTTAGGGTTTTGCGCAGAGAGAACTCAAATGGAGAAGCTGGAGAGGGTTCCCCTGGTCTAAGTGCATTGTTTCTCTAGTTTTTCCAACATTCCAATCTCACCGTGCCAACGGAGCTAAGGGTTTCCTCCACACGTGCAAACAATAGAAATGAGCCTAGCGTAGATGATAGATAGACTAATGCAGAAAGATTAACGCTAATTCTCAGAGGGAATAATAACCAAAGGCATAGATGGCAGACTTACTTAGATTGGCAGAGTAGCAAGTCACATCCATTTTTACACGCAAATAAAAAAAACACCAAGGGAATAAACCAAATAGACACTCAACTATGGACAACTACCATAGAATATTTTTAGGCCTAAGAACCAAGGCTATGATACCATTGTTGAACACACAAAATGGATGAGCATGAGTTGAATCTTTTCATTAATATGATACATATATAAATACATGTACATGACCTTTGGATTCATCTTCCAAGAGGTCTCTTGGAATCTCGATGACGATTCACATCTTGTGACATTTCATATTCCTTCTCTGCATGGATTAGGTTTCCAACATGAGGACCTATTTCCAAGTAGCTTCTTGGATATGAAGGGGATTGCGAGATCCCTTGGCGAAATGAATATTCAATTAAATCCAGATTCTAAGCTAGTAAAGCGAAGACCATATCACCTGAACTTGAAGTACAAAGAGAAAGTGTGTAAAGAATTGGATTGAATGCTAGAGGTAGGGATCATTGTCCCTGTGGAGGAATTAGATTGGATTAGCCTGATGGTGGTGTAACCAAAGAAAACATGCGACCTAAGAATTTGCATAGACCTATGCAACTTGAATGCAACTTGCATACATGATCCATTCCCAACACCATTTACAAATGAAGTGTTCGAAAACGTGGGTGGGCGCGAGGCTTACTCATTCATAGACGACTTCTCAAGATATCACCGAGTATGAATCAAAAAAGAATACCAATCCAACATGATGTATATGATAGAATGGGGCTCATTTGTTTACACACTAATGCTCTTTGGTGTAAATAACGCACCGATAATGTTTTCTAAAATTATGGTCGCAACTTTTAAGGACTTAGGGTGTACTTAGATGACTGGACAATGTTCATCCTATTGAAGGAGCGTATGCTTGCACTATTATTGATGTAGGATAGATGCCAATAGTTACATATTTCATTGAAATTAAAAAAAAAAACACATTTTTTGTACATCATTCGGAACACTATTAGGAAATGTTGTATGCAAGGAAGGTTTGTTAGTGGATTAGGAAAACATTATCACAATAGTGGATATGTTGGATCCCACGTCTATGAGAGAGCTATGTGCAACTTTGGGACACACATATTATTATCGACAATTCATACACATGTATGAAAAAATTGTTGTGTCATTGGGGAATCTACTACACAAAGATACAAAGTATATCTAGACACAAGAATGTCAGGAAGAGTTGGACATGTTGAAGGGGAGATTGGTGACTGTGTCGATCCTCATATTTCCATATTGGACCAAGATATTCCACGTACATGTGGACGTGTCATCACTTGCACTCAACACAGTGCTTGCGTAGCCTGGAGAAGAGAGCATTAATCACTCTGTCTATTTTTCCAACAAGAAATTATCAAACTCTGAAAAGAATTATACAAACACTAAACGTGGTTGTAATGTCCCCTCTATAATATCTAGTTTAATTAGTTATTAATGTAGATATAATGTATGGCTATGGAAAAACAATGTATATGCGAATTGTATTTCTGAATTTTAATAAATAAAATGTGATGCCAACAGCTAGAGGACATGGACAAAGATTGGGGGATAAGTAATCCACAAGGGAGGAGGGATCTAAAAAGGGGGTTTTAATTCATGAGTTAATTCCCAAATCATTTTTCCTAATTTTAATGTTTTGAGTGAACCTTCTATTTTGCTATTGAGTGTTCCCAAAGCCAATCATTGAATAAATGTAAGAGGGTGGGTGTGATGAGTCACATCTCATAGTTATTGAGAGCTGGGAACTGAGTACAATCAACTTGGGGGAGAGTGTAATTCAAGCAAGAAACAAAAGGAGAGGAAATTCATATGGCCAAGGGAATAGTTTTAGACAACCATGTTTATGCATAGGAAGGGGGAGACAACAACAAGGGAGAGTGCATTTGATCTAGAGCAACAATGGAGGGTGAATTTTGAAGCATTTTTGGAGCTGAAGATTGAAGAAGCAAATTGTCGTGCTTGCATAACAACCAGGATGTCAGGCATGAAGATTGAAATCCCGTGAGAGTTGCATTGCAGTAGCAATCTTGTTGTTGTTGTTTTCCTAGTAGTGAGTTTCCCTTGATTTATTAGTAATTAGATTCTTGGTTACATGTGCCAGAGAGACCTTGATAAACGAATGGGATGCCCAAGGGACTAAGAGTAGTGAAGGGGTACATTCCTTGTGTTGGGCAGGTCGAGAGGAAGAGAGCTGGAGGAAATCTAGGAAAGTTGTAGGAAAATACCGTTAGGTTGTGGGATTGTCTGATCTGTGATTGGATAGTGAGTAGTGTTATAAAAATTGGACTGGTCAAACAAAACCATCCGGTTGAACCGATTTTGAGAGGAAAATGAGAAGACTAATGGACTAGAACTTCTTTTGGTTGGTTTCATACAAAATCATCTGGTTTCGTACAAAACTCATACGTCATACCCAAAGCCACAAATTTCAAATTTGTTTAAGAAAAAACAAATGTTTAATGGAAGGGGGGCCTATTACCTAGACCTAGGGTAATGATAATATTAAATTCTTAAATTAAAAGGATGATGTCACTTTTACTTAACTTTTTAACATTACAATTAATTGTTTCAGGATGTTTCAGAGTGGTTCCAACCTCATTGGACTTCATATGGAGAAAGTATAATTTAGGCCTTATTATCCTCCATTTATAGGGATAACTAAGGATATGATGTCTCGAGGCCCTTGGGTTGCAGACATGGCATACCTAGAGGTAGTTCATCATCTAAATCCCTTCATTCACCATAGATCACCATCTGATTGATGGCAACAACATCCATCACACCTAGCTTAGATCATAGAGGACAAGATGTCTTTTTTCATGAGGTAATAAGTTTGGTATTATGATAAGTGACATTCTAATAATTCAAGCATTTGGACATGTTGCAAAGAATCCTTTCTTGATTTTGAAAACATTTTCTTAGAAATTATGCTTTTTTCCCTATTTCACCTTGGTGAGTGTCATGGTTTCCTAGTAAGTTTCCACCCTTAGGAAAAGGGTTGTTACCAAGGGATCTCCTTGAAGGTTCATTGTACCATTCCCACTCATACTTGCCACCTTCTATAACTTCTTCCTTTCCGTCTCCCAACCTTTTAGGTTTTCGGTCTTACTGACCCAAGAAGGGCGTATACCTCATTTCATGGGAAGAAGGGGCCATTAGGCTTAGAGGTTCCCTAGAAAGAACATCATGCAATAAAGGCTCACCCTGGGATACCTAGAGAAATGAAACACTTCTCAAAAAATAAAATTAAGGGACCCATAAGATAAATAATTAATCAATTGCTTAATATTTCCAAGGTACAATGTTTGTGGGCTATGCATTTCCTTTTTAGTGCCCCTT